>PVKM010022014.1:0-22155 GCA_004027735.1 Carollia perspicillata
GACAGTGTAGCTTTCTGGAAAGATGTAGTCAGCAAGGTAGCACATATGTGGTGACGGGTCTGCTCCTTTAAGAAGGAAGTAAATGGAGACAGCAGTCAGACTCCCTGCTGCTCCCTCAACGCTCCCCTCCCACCCCACCCTCCTGTCTTTCCCGGCTCCCTAGTTATTTCCATTACCCTAATTACTTGGACAGACACACACACACCTGCATTTCCTCAGCCTTGGAAGTCTCGAGCCAGAGATTTCTTAAAAGTTCTATTTATGTTGAAACTCTCTGTCTAGTACCAATGGAGCCACAGGTTATAAAACATGATGGCAAAGGGACGTGAAATGCATTCCCAATGACCTGCCACTCTCGAGTGGAGCAGGTCAGCGATTTCTCATGGACAGAATTGCATTTGGCTGGACAGTGTGTTGCAATGAGTCGCACAAACAGCTTGCTCAGGGTTTGTAAAGGACGGCTCTGAGGGGCTCAGGGCTGGGCTTAACACTTCTGCAGGCCTCATCACACTCACCAGCATTACTCAAGATCCTGCACTTTCTTCCTTGCAAAGGCTTCAGAGTGGATTTAAAAGGCCCACAACTTATGAGGAAAAGAAAGCCTCCATGCTTGTTGGAGTTTGACATGAGTCATTATTATCTATCAACATTGAGCATCATGGCATGTTGCTGCTTTTATTAAACCTGACAGTGCAATACAAATAAAAAAGCAAGTTATTTGCATCACTGGAGGAGTATGGTCAATCTAATTTGCATATGTTTTTTTACAAATTTCCTTCAAATAAATGCTTTTGAACTTCCGATATTGATAATTTGTATTGATTGAAATCTTATTTCCTGTCAGATACTGTGCTTGGCATTTGGTATACGTGGTATTATAAAGTCATTGCATCCTTTCTTTAGGACTGATAGGCTACCTTCACTTTAAAGAGGAGGAAACTGCATGCAGCTCAAGGATGCTGCGGTCAGACTACTTGTGGGTGTCCACAGAGCAGGGCTGGCTTTACAGTCTGGTCTTTCCATGACATGGTGTTTCCCCCTTGATAAACGGAGGGTTGCTGATGGAAAACTGTGGCACAGTCAGGATCAGTGCCCCAGTCAGGGAGTGAAGTGGGGGCAGTATGTGTTTGCTGTAGATTAAGAACTGGTTTAGTAGGAAGTAGAAGGTAGAAGAAAATAGTTGCTTCTGCACACGGAAGAATTTCATGAGTTTATTTAATAGTTTTATAAGTGAATTGGGTTGGAGAGTACACAGCGAGGTCTACAAAATTAAAGGTGGAAGTGGAATGTCAAACCGACAGGGATAAACTGCGGAAGATCTCAGGAGGTTTCGTGTGCGGGCAGAGAAATAACAAACGAGCTCTCGCGTGGGCGAGTGAGAGGCAATCTACTTAGGGAAAGTAATATAAGCTTTGCTTATGACACCTCTTGTTTTCAATAGAGAAAAAGGTGCTAGAAATCAATATAAAATTCCATAAAATACGTAATATTTCATGTTTTAAAAAGATGTTTTCTATCCATTATTTTTTTACCTTCATAAGAAAACAGAGCGAAAAATCAACTGTTACTAACCTCATGTATAGAGAAAATAAAGACCAAGGTTGCTTCAGCGCCTTCCCAAGGCTACTCGGGCAGTAAAAGAACCCTAACCAGAAACCGCCCCACAGAACCGCAGCCCACGCCCTTCCTCCTCCAGAGGGCTCTTCTCCAGGGTCCTAACGCCACTAATACCAGGTTATATCAGGAGGCACTTTCTTATCCTTACTGTATTTTAAGGTCAAGAGCTCTGGCTTTGGAGTGAGACAGACATACCTGGATTCCAGTCCCGTTGTGCTACTTGCCAAAATACATGTCACAGAACAGGTTATTTAAACCCTTGAGTGTTGATTGCTTCTTGTATGAAATGGAGAAACAAGAGACTAGCACTGGCCTCACTGAAGTATCTTAAGAATTAAATACGGTAAGGTATGAAAATATTTAATACAGTGCCTGGTACATAAGTATTTAGTGAATGTTCATTTTTGCTGTTGTAAATGGACAGGAAGCACAGTAAATTCATACACTGAAGTACTAATGTGCTCCGAGCATATAGCAATGATTGATGAAAAGAATGAACAGCCACAGCAGGCTTAACGTTCAGTATAAACCTCCCCCTTGACTAGACAGGGAACAACAATGTCACACTGTGATTAGACTAGAGACGTGGACATGCTGAGCTTGGGGACTGAAAGTGGGCAGGGGCTGGGGCAGGGGCAGTTTGGTCCTGCAGGAGCAGCAAGACTAAAGCTTTCCGCTGGAAGTGGGGCCGGGACCAGGTTTGGTGCTTGAAGCCTGGGGCTGAGGCAGTGAGCCACCCTCTACAAGAAGAAGCTATGAAAAACTTCTGCCAGCAAAGAGGGTTATAGACCAAGGGAGAGCACAGACACAGTGGGGTGATAAGGAGCCTATGAAACTCCCTGTTGACTGAGGGAGGGGCCTGAGATCACCTCACTGAACAACAGGGCTGAATAATACTGTTCAGTCCTGACCCTGAGGGTGAGAGCAGCAGGCGAATGAGGGCGGCCTCCAGACGTGTGGACAGGGAGCCTGGGACACGGAAGAAGGGAGAACTAAAAATGGAACAAACGAATACTTCGAAATGAGCTTATAGGTTTATTGGCTTCAAAAGGCACCTATTTTTATTTTTATTTATTTATTTTTTGGTTTGTGAAACCCACAGAGACATTTGATAATAAGAAAGAAAACAAAAACAAAATCAATAATTAATATGAATTAAGTTCAGGAGTTAAAACAGGCTATCAGGCTGAGGAACACATTAACATTAGCTTATGTTTAGAATACTCAAAAACATAAATACAGAAATAGTATTTATGATAAGAATTTTTAAAATATGAAATAAAATCAGGCAGAAATTCAACAAACTCATTTATAGATAGGATGAAAAATCAATAAAACTTGGCAATAAAAGATATTATTAAAATTAAAAAGTTAATAAGTAATTTAAACAAGAGTCTGGACATGAAGGGAGAATGATGGCCTGGAGGGTGGCTGAGGACAGCAGCCTAGAATGCCAGAGCTCAGAGACACGGTGGCCAAACTGAAGGAGCCAATGGCTAAAAGCTTTCCAGAAGGAAAGACTTGTATCCTCAGGCTGAAAGTACCTACCAAATGCTAATAAAGGGAAACAAAAATAAATCTAAGCCTTGACATCAGAGCAAAAACATAGAATATCAGAAACAGAACAAAATAAATGGATGAACAAATAGACAGAGTCACAGATACATGGAACAGATGGACAGCTGTCAGACTGAGGAGGATTTTGAGGGACTGGATAAAAGAAAGGGTAAGGATTAAGCAAAAAACCCATAATGTATATATGTTTTTACATACATATATATCCCCCCAAAACCAGAATTATCTTCGGGAGGGCAGGCCCCTTCTAGTACAGGCTTCCCCTGCTAGGTGAATGTTCTAGGAACCCATCTGTATCAGTGTGCCCGCTGCTGGTGGTGTGAGAGGCTGGATCGGGCTTTGGGGAACTCTTTTTGAAGACTCCTTCAACATGTTTGCCCATTTCATGATGGGTGATTCACAAGTGCACCTGCCCACACTGTGCTGAGCGTTCAGCAGTTTTTGAACAAAAGCAGCCTGACCCCTGTGCCCTACCCTCCCTATTCACCAGATCGCGCCCTGAGTGACTGAGTTTTATTTCCCCAGATGAAAGAAGTTTTTAAAGGGAAATGTTTTGCTGTTATGGAAGAGGTGAAACAAAAAGCAGCAGAAGCACTAAAAGGCATCAAAATCAACAAGTTCAAAAACTGTTTTGAGCAGTGGAAAAAAGTCTCAATAGGTGTATTGCATCAAATGGAGAGTACTTTAAAGGTGACTGAAGTTTAAATGTGTGAGAATAAAGGATAATTTATATCGATAAGTTCCATTTGTTTACACACAGACACAGAGAACAGTGTGATCATGGCCAGAGGGAAAGGGGTGAGGTGTTTTGTGGGGAGGGGAAAAGAGGGATAAATTGGGATGGAAAGGCACTCTGCTTTAGTCTGTGGGCACAGGGTGCATGGTGCAGATAGTGTCTTGTTGAATTGTACACTTGAGACCTGTATGGTTTTATTACCCAATTCCATTCCAAATTTTTAAAAAGTAAAACACACACACACAAAATAAAATTGAAGGAGTGACTTCTCATCAGCAATAGATGCCAGAAAACAGTGGCTTTCAAATACTGATGGAAGTAATTTTTCATCTTTAAGTTTTATACCCATCTAGACTATCATTCAAGGTCAAATACAAAATAGAAACATTTTCAAGCATATAAAGACATACATCTTCACCAATCACAGACCTTTACTGTTAAAGTTTATGTCATATCAAAAAAAAAAGAAAAAGTGAAAGAAAAGACATGAGATAGAAACAAAGCAACAATAAATATGGGGATTAATAAAATAATAAATAAAATGAACAATAGTTTACATAAGTAACTAAGTAACTAAGTAACTAAGAAGTAACTAACTTCTTACGTTTTAGTGCAGCAAAAACATCCTTCTGAATAGTCAAATACACTGAATTTATAGTTTGGTGTATATGTTACCTATTTAAATGTAATTATAAAAATAATATAAATATAATTCTATCAATTTCATAGAAGATAGGAGGAAGAAAACAATAAAGGATGATAAAACACAATGTGAGATGGAGATATTAGTTGAAATATGAGTAATTACATTATAACATCTACCCATTAGTTTAATACAGAGGCTATTGGAATGAATAAAAATCAAAGTTCAACCATATTCTGCTCAAGAGACATATATAAAACAAAATGATACAGATATGCAGAGATTAAAGAAAACATACACCATCAGTCTGTTCTTTATTCGACAGTAACAAGAGGGATGGGGGAGGTGGATAACAAGGGGAATAAGGGAAGGGGTCATCAAGGAACATGTAGAAAGGACACATGGACAAAGCCAAAGGTGGGTAGGATGGAGGGTGGGAGATGGGAGTGGGTGGGGTGGAGGGAAAATGGAGAAACTGTACTTGAAAAACAATTTTTAAAAGCTATAAAATGTAAAAAAAAAAAGAAAGAAAACACAACAGGTAAATATTTGTTAATGAAATTTTAAAAAGATAGCTAGTGTGATATTATGCTAATATTAATATTAAGCTAAATAGAACTTAAGGGAAAAACTACTAAGAAGAATAAAATAGCAAAATATATAGTCAGAAAAAAAGCTGTAACAATTGTGAACATTTTAATATAAAGATTAAGACTGAAAGAAAGGCATAGTTAGCATTTATAAAACTATGTCCATGGGCTTTATTTTTATTCAACTCGATGCATTTTAGTAAATTTTAGCTAGCACTCCCTCGAAGTTTTAAAGGTCAGGCATACAGAGCAGTTCTGTTCTGTTTTGTTTTGTTTTTTACAAACAATATTAAAATTTGGCTGATATGGTCTATTTTGCCCCCCCCCCCCAAAATCTGGGCAAATAAATTTAGTTAGATAAATTAAATATGTTGAATATCTTTAATCCAAAATGTTAGAATAAAAGGGGGCTGCCAAGCTCCTCTGTAAAATATCTGTTCCCATGTCAGAGGCAGAAGGTTGTCTGGGGTAAAGGTAACAGAGATCCCTGGAAATATGAATGAGAATGAGCCTGTGAAACACAGTACTTTTCCTTCAGTCAGCTCAGTCCGTTTGCCTGAAAGGGAAAGAATTTTACTGTGTACATCACCAGGTTTACGCAGACAAACCTGAAAGCTTTTTTTCTAGCTTTATAAGAATTATTATTGTCCATATCATTAACAGATCAACAAACAACAAATGCTGGAGAGGTTGTGGAGAAGAGGGAACCCTGGTGCACTGTTGGTGGGAATGCAGACTGGTGCAGCCACTGTGGAAAGCAGTATGGAATTTCCTAAAAAAACTAAAAATGGAACTGCCTTTTGACCCAGAGATTCCACTGCTAGGATTATACCCTAAGCATCCTAAATCACCAAATTCAAAAGAACCTACACACCCCAATGTCCATAGCAGTGTTATTTGCAATAGCCAAGTGCTGGAAGCAGCCTAAGTGCCTATCAGTGAATGAGTGGATCAAAAAACTGTGGTACATTTACACAATGGAATACTACACAGCAGAGAGAAAGAAGGAGCTCCCACCCTTTGCGACAGCATGGACAGAACTGGAGAGCATTATGCTAATAGAAATAAGCCAGGTGGTGAAAGACAAATACCATATGATCTCACCTGTAAGTGGAACCTAATCAACAAAACAAATAAGCAAGCAAAATATAACCAGAGACATTAAAATAAAGAACAAACTGACAGTAACCAGAAGAGATGGGGGAGAGGGATAGCCAAGGAACGACAGGGAAGGGTCGAGTCAAGGAACGTGTACAATGGACCCATGGACAAGCACGACGAGGGTGGTGATTGTCTTTGGGAGCTGGTGGTTGGACAGGGGAAGGGGAGAGCAACGGGGGGGAAACTGGGACAACTATAACTGAACAACAATAAAAAATAAAATTTAGTTAAAAAAAGAATTATTATTGCGCATAAGTCAGAGCAATCAGGTGTTTACATCATTTCAGAGTTGATATTTTCATTAATTAATTAGAAAAGGGTTGGTTGACTAGAATGGATAAGAACTTTCGGCCAGCCCCATCTGTGTCTCTTCTCCCTATGTAGGTCAAGGGATTACTCAGGCTGGGGGCTGAGGAGTGGGTAGCCAGGCATTGGTGATGGAGAGCACGTGTGAGGTAGTGCCTGCTCACACCCACTTGGAATGCACACGCCAGAAAGAGGCTGCTTTAAACAAAGGAAATTGACTTGCCACAGGCTCTTGGTTGTGTTAGACTTGCTCCTAGTTTTGTGAGTTACTAGAGTCCTGTGTGTTATCACATCTTATTTAGGCCCCAGGGGAAAAAAGGCACAGAGAGATTCTAGTGGAGTGTGAGATGCAAAAGGATTTGGGCCAAGTAGAGGAGAAATCTTTAGGTGATTGACCTTACGTCAGATGCTAGGGCATTCCTTGTTCTGTGCTTATCAGAACACAGCCTCTGCCTCGAAGGACCTATTTAAATTACCTCTAAGGTCTTTTTTTAGTCTTTTCTTTTTTAAAGATTTTATTTTTTTATCTTTAGAGGGGAAGGGAAGGAGAGAGGGAGAAAAATATCAATGTATGGTTGCGTCTCATGCGTCCCCTGCTGGGAACTGGCCTGCAACCTTCTAAAGTTTTAAATATCTACGCATGTGCCCTGACTGGGAATCGAACTGCGATCGTTTAGTTTGTAGGCCCGCACTCAATCCACTGAGCTACGCTAGCCAGGGCTACCTCCAAGGTCTTAATAGTCTGTAATTCTGATGTTCTGGCTCTCCTGGTACAGTCACATTAGCCTGAAAAAATTTAAGAAGTCTTTGCAAATACGCCCCCGAAAGAGGTGTATTTTATTAGTTGGTTGATTGACTTCTACTTGTATTCAATATATTTGTTTCTTTCTTTCATGCTTGTGCAACTTTTCTGACTCTTGGCCTCTTATTGAAAGAAAAATAACACACAAACCGCTACCTTCCTCTGCAGTTTGCAGACTTGTCTGGGGAGCCCACGAGGGGACAGGCGGTCTTGCCCGCCGGGGCGTGCTGGCGTTGCCTTGCACCAGCTCCGCAGGGCCGCTTTTGCACACCTCTTTCCAATTCCGCATTCAGTTCTGTCACATCAGTGGATTGAAACCTGCCGTGATGAGAGCGCATACTCCAGGGAAATTGGCACACACTAAATAAAGACCAGGGCTGTTTTATCCTGAAGCCAGTTGTTAAAGATTCACCAGCATTCCGCTGATCAGAATCCTCTTAGTCCACAGTTCATTTCCTGTAAGACAGCTTTCCGAAGCCTGAGACAGGGCCCTCCGAGAAACTGCTCTGCTTGGAAATTTGATGGGGAGTAATGACAATTACCGGAAATAATTTGACTGGAAGGTAATAATACCAATTATACATAGTGGCTTACAGGCATTTGTGTTTCTCTTAGCGCAAGGCTGAGTACTAGGCTTTTTCTCCCAAGGTTAATATGAATGCAGTTATATATCTTTTAAAAATAATCCTAACAAAATATGTCCTTTTGATTAAGTTCTTGATTCTCTCGTATTATAAAGTCCTGGTTCCTTACCACCCAAATTATAATAATTCTTGACTTTCTTGTCAATCAAAGAATAAAATATTTAATGAGACTTCATCATATGTAAGACATGGTGATAAATGATATTCTCAATATGGAGAGTAATTGGAGAGCCTGAAACTATTATCTTTAAGAAGTCTGTAATTTAGAGAGAGAGGCAAGACACGTACAGGAGAAGGTATGTAAGAGAATTTCTATAGCCCTATAATATAACTTGAATGTATTCAGTAAGTTTTCACCTTAAGGTCAGTCTCAGGACATTGTCTCACACACACACACACACACACACACTCCTGCTGAAGACTCTTATTAAAGGTTTCTGAAGGGTGGGTATCAGAAGACAAAGGTGGGAATTACATCTTCCATCATAAAGTACAATTTTCTAAAAATCCCCTTGTTCTTCTCTTTCCCCAAATCATTACTCCCGTAACATCCATCGAAGTCTCTCCTCCTCCCTTTCCTTCTCCACCTCTCCTCAAGCCCTCTCTCAGGCCCCCTGCAGACAGTGCATTCCCTTCTCTCCAGATTCTTGAGAGTTCAGGAAAACAAAGATCTCTGAGGAGACGCACCCTCCTTAGAAGAGAACTGAGAAAGAGGTTGTAAGCTCATGATTTCACATGCTTCTACCACAAATACAACTAATCAGTAAGTATAACGAATATCTGAAATCAGAGGTAAAGAGTTGGGAGTTTTCAATCCAGAGGGAACTGAAAAGAAGAAAAGACCCTTTCAGGCATGGGAGAGCTTTAGGAGAAAGTAGCATCGAGTAGGAGATTGGAAGTGGCCTGACCAGCGGAGTGCTTCTCTCACCGGTGCTGTTACCTGGCAGGTCGCCGAGGTGACCTAGGTGACCGACCTGGTCACCTGGGAAAGAGAGCAGGCAGTGTCCCAGGTATGCACAGATAACCATCTCTTCTTTATAGCTTGTCATTGTCACAATGAGCCTTAGTCCGTGACCATTGTTTCTAAGAACAGAAAGACATTCAGGACATCTCCAAGTTAGTGTGGAAGTGGGGTCGCCCCTCAAATATTTGGGTCCTAAGTAGGGATGTATTTAGTGGAAGAGCTTTTCCAAGTAGTTCTAAGATGACAATATATTTGGAGAAGACCTAAGCATGGGTTTCCTTTACTGCACAAGTTTTACGCATGAACCTTAATAACCAGCAGGACAGAGGCACTGTCGGGCTCCTCAGGTCACCAATGTCAGCTGACACGCTCACTGACAGCTTTTGTATTTTTGTAACAATCAACTAGAGAAATTTTTAGAACAGTTTTTCCTCTTCTTGTTAATGCAGACACAAATGACTGAGGTATAGAAAGGTCTGCAGCAGTGAAGTCTATTGCGGGCAGTTTTGCATAGCTCCTGGCTTGAGAATCTTTAGTGGCCACCCCCTCCAGCCTGGCTGATAAGTTCAGAAATCTTGCTCCACCATTATGAGTCATTACGGAGACCCAAAGCTACCTCAGTGCGTCTCACCCTTTCCTTTGTCTTTGTGATGACAGAGCTGTCAGCTCAGGACACAGGGAGTCCGAAGTATTAGGGAATCACAGTATGAGGTCGTTAAATTAATGGCAACCTGATATCCTTCATTTTCAGGCCTGAACATCTATAATAATCTAAATAGCTTCTTTTCTGCTAACAATCAACTAATAAGTACTCCCACTCTCTGACAGTATCAAAAAGCACTTGAATCATTCAGCCAAATCTCATCAGGGATTCTGGGATGTTTGGCTCATCTGGCTCCTTGACAACTTTTCCCATCGTCAGCTGCAGCTCCTTCTGGCCACACGACCCTGAGCAAGTTATTCAGCACCTTCCCGAACCTCGGTTTTTCTCACGTCTTAATTAGGTTAAGGTCACATTCAGTGTCTTCCCAGGCTGTCTGAACATCCATTCTAGTATGTAAGAAATCACTTGGAAACTGAAGACCTTTCTACAATGTATTAATGACTTTAGATCCTCTCGGCTGATGAGAAAAAGAAGACCACAATGAATCACATGCTGCTCCCAAGAGCCAGCCTCGAAGTTCAGTTCTCATCTATGTCGCCTAGCAATTTCAGGGCGGCTGACGTGCAAAAAGGCTAGGAGTTTTTCCAAAGCAGGTTATTCGTTTTACTCTAATTTCTGATATGTTGCCCCCAATCCAGGTAATTGTGTAGATGTGGCAACATATTATTACACTTTCTGTGGCATAGGTAAATATTGGGAAAGAAATGGGGATAACCCATTTCTGTATTCATTGGTAATTTGTAAGTGCCTTATTGAAGCCACGATCCACAAGGTGTACACATGACCCAGTATGAGCAAGATGACCCCCCAAAGCAACACAGTGTGAGATCAAACACATGTCACAATAACTCAGGCCAGCAGCAACTCTCCTGTTCCTCATTCTCAACCTCCAGTAAGTGCTTTGCAGTTCCAGCCTGAACGCTTCTTCTTTTTCTGCCCCCTTTTTCCTCATTCTGCATCACACAAGGTTAAGGACACAGTTGGCAAAAGCAGAGCCCTCCTCAGAGGATAGGTGGAGAGGGTGAGCCTGGGTGGGGGGGCCAGGAGCCTTATTAGAAGGTAGGGGGAAGCTGAGGACCCTTGTGCACTCAGACTTTTGACTCATCACAGGTGTAATGATGCAGCGAGATGTCTTGCTTGAATCACTTCAGGATTTAGTCATGTCTGGGGCTGGAGTCCTGGGGTGGGGAGAGCTGCTAAGGGTCTCGTGTGAAGAACCAAAGAGAACCCTAAAACAGCAGGCAGCCAGCGAGAGGGAAGAGTTGAGCAGGACGCGTTGATGGAAGTCACCAGGGAGGCTTCCCAGCAGGGGCGGGGGGCGGCGATTCTGAATAGGACGTGGTATTTGCCTCGGCATTGCCCTGTGGCCTAGGCCTGTGGACTCACATGGGAATCCTGAGGACAGCAGGCTACAGTAGAAGAACAGATGAGAATAAAATAGCCGGATGTTGGAAGAAGAAGGAAGGATCCGAGCTGGGGCCAGCAGCTTCTGCCAAGAGAGGAGAGGCCATTTCAACATGGGGGACACACTGTCCACATCAGACATCAGGGCACCTGCTGTGGTCAGCCACCTGAGCCTTTGGCAGGCACTAGAAGCATAACTGCCAGTTTTAGGCTCAGCGGTGATGGAACCTGGAGTTGGGAAGAAGGAAAACGGCCAGTGCCCCAGAGTGGCCAAGAAAGCTCAGGGGGTACGTCCCAGGACACGTCTTGAGGGCACAGGAGGGGTCGTTGGCCTTCCCATAGAGGTAGACTATGGCATCGGGGTGCATGCCTGAAACGCTCCACTTTTCTCTCAGGCCCACCCTGGGTTAACGACACATAGTTTAGCAACACGTTCAAGTTTCAGTTCTTAAAAGAATTAGATAGTTTTCCAAAGGAAACAGGTTAGAGACCGTGTAAAACCATTACATAATATGTCAGCAGATATAACCAGGACACGTGATCCTAGTTTAAACTTTTGCTTTTTCTGGTATGTGGCATTTGCACCCTTGTTTGCAAGACAGGGGATGGACAAAGGTGATCCAGGAGGTCCTTCCGGTTCTCAGGCTTCCTCCCCGAGTCAGCCACACAGTTGCTTGTTAGGTTCAGGGCAGAAGGTCGTCTGCATAGGGTACAACCCAAAGGTAAAAATCTGATATGAAGGCATGTGTGGTTGAGGAGCTGGCCAAGAACTTGGGGGGACATCAGCCTGGAACACGGGGTGAGGCAACCAAAAAGGGGAGACAGGTTTTGCGATAAGGGACAGGGGCCCCCAGTGTTCAGGAGCAGAGGGTGGGTCAAGGTATTGATGGAGGCCTGGAATTTAATGAGGAAGCCAGAGGATGTGCTTGGCAGAAGTTTGGTGTGCTGGGTATGTCCTGTTGGAGCATCACGTGAAACCTGTCCCAGGCAGGGTCACTTTCAAAGCGGGACACAAGGCCCTACCCACTGAGTTGCATCTGGGATGCTGGAGAGCCTGTGGGCACATGTCTGAGTATGCCCACAGGCACAAGAAAATTTAGAAAACAGAAAAAGTCAACAGAGAAGAATGTAAATGACCCCACAACCCCATTACTTATGATTAAAACTTATTAACATTGTGCCAAATTCCTTTTATGTCTTTTCCTATATGGATCTGAAATATTACTCACTTGCAATGTACAATTTGACCCTACTTTTTTCTTCCCTTAATATGTATGAAAGGAGATGCTGACACACTGGAGGGAAGGAATATGACAGGTGGACAACTTGGAAAGAAAAGAGCTGGGATCCCTTCCACTGAGAACGTGCTTTCTTCTAAGGAACCACAGTTGTGCGGATGTGGGTAGACTTTTTACACTGGGACGAGTTACTCCAGCATTTTTACCTGCACGTTCTGAGTCGGTGGGGCGCATCAGTCCTTTCAGCAGAACCTGCCTTAGGTGCTTAACCTTTCGTGGCTCAGGAGTGCCAAGACAAAAAAAATGGCTCAAACGAAAGAACAGATCAAAGTTCAGAAAAAATACAACTAAGCGATGAAGAGATAGCCAATCTATCAGATGCACAGTTCAAAACACTGATAATCAGGATACTCACAGAATTGGTTGAATTTGGTCTCAAATTAGATGAAAAAAATGAAGGCTATGCTAAATGAAATAAAGGAAAATGTACAGGGAACCAACAGTGAAGGGAAGGAAACCAGGACTCAAATCAACAGTGTAGACCAGAAGGAAAAAGAAACATTCAATGAGAAAAGAATGAAGAAACAAGAATTTTTAAAAAATGAGGAGAGGCTTAGGAACCTCCAGGACATCTTTAAACATTCTAACATCCAAATCACAGGGGTATCAGAAAGAGAAGAGGAAGAGCAAGGAATGGAAAACTTATGTGAAGCAATAATGAAGGAGAACTTCCCCAATCTGGCAAAGAAAATAGACTTCCAGGAAGTCCAGGAAGCTCAGAGAGTCCCAAAGAAGTTGGACCCAAGGAAGCACACACCAAGGCACATCATAATTACATTACCCAAGATGAAAGAAAAGGAGAGAATCTTAAAAGCAGCAAGAGAAAAGGAGACAGTTACCTACAAAGGAGTGCCCATCAGACTGTCAACTGATTTCTCAAAAGAGACCTTACAGACAAAAAGGGGCTGGAAAGAAGTATTCCAAGTCACGAAAGGCAAGGACTACATTCAAGACTGCTCTATCCAGCAAAGCTATCATTTAGAATGCAAGGGCAGATAAAGTGCTTCTCAGATAAGATCAAGTTAAAGGAGTTCATCAACACCAAGCCCTTATTTTATGAAATGCTGAAGGTATTTATCTAAGAAAAAGAAGATAAAAAATATGAACTATAAAATGACAGCAAACCCACAGTTATTAACAACCACACCTAAAACAAAAATGAAAACAAACTAACCCAACGACTAAAATAGGAATATAATCGCAGAAATGGAGATCACATGGAGGGTTATCAGTGGGGAGAGGGAGGGGGGAGAATGGAGGAAAAGGTACAGGGAATAAGAAGCATAAATGGTTGGTACAAAATAGACAGGGGGACGTTAAGAATAGTATGGGAAATGGAGAAGCCAAAGAACTTATATGTATAACCCATGGACATGAACTAAAGTGGGGGGGGATATGGGTGGGAGGGGTGTGCAGGGCAGAGGGGAATAAAGGGAGAAATGAGATAACTGTAATAGCATAATCAATAAAAAGTATTATATATATATATGAAAGGAAATAGAGCATTATTACTTATCATTTTTAACATAGATTCATCACAATTAACTTGAACTTTCTGCATCTGATATACATTTATATTGTTTCCCATATTCTTCTATTACAAATAATTTCCAAACAAACATATTTGTGCAAAATTCAGAAACCATGTTTCCGATTGTTAGGATAGATTCTTTGAAGGTCAGGCACATTTTAGTAGTTTGTTACACATTTCTTGCAGCACCCCACGCTCTGTGGAAAGTGAGGAAGGAGGAAGGACTGCCTAGAAACCTTGGGGAGCTTACGTGCTCACAGGGGACAGAGAAAGGTAAGCGCTTATAATACGGTGCCCCGCGTGTCAGGATGCAGGGAGGTCCGGGTGCTGCCACGACAACACAGCCGGTGCTCCTAACCCTACCACGGGGGCTGGGAGGGCTTGCTGAAGGCGAGAGGTCCCAGCTGAGGCCCAAGGACAGCATGGATTATCCAGGAGCACTGGGCAGTGGGAGCAGACAGGGTGTTCTGGCAGTGGAAATGGGAAGTACAAAGATTTTTAGAGAGAGTACAGGTGCATGCAAATTACTGAAGATGACTGAGAGAGGCATGATAATGCTGAATTGTAAGGTGTCACTGGCAGAAGTCTGTAGAAACCAGCAACACCATCTTACAAGGCTCTTCTAAGTCATTTGCGAAGATTGGTCATTATCTTGGAGACAATAAAGAGCCATTGAAATGTCTTCAGTGGGAGAGGGGAGTGACCAAATCTGAACTGTTACTTGGGCTGCCCTAGTGGAGAGCGTATGAAAGGCAGGAGGAGCCCAGAAGCAGGGAGATGACCTGGGAGGCTATAGAAGTAATCTAGGGGAAGAAAAATGGTTATTTAAACAAGAGAGTGGCAGTGAGAGTGGAGGGGACAATTCCCAGGTTAATAGGGAGTAAATTCAACAGGATTCAGTCACTGACTGGCCACAGGGAAGGTGGGTAGGCACAGAGTGGATGGAAGCTCCCGACTTTGCCGGACACATGTGACTGGATGGGTGGGCGGGTGGGTGGGTGGGCGGTGGTGCAGCCAGGCTGCGCACTGGGCTGGGGGTGTGCAGAGTGCACGGACTGAGTGTCTTTAGTTCTGAGCATCCTGAATTTGGAGAGGAAAACAAGCAGAAGCAAAGTGAGCTCTTATATCCATAGGTCTGGAGGAAATACTGGTTGAAGACAACAGATTGGGAATCATTGACCTACACTGAGAAGGAGGGAGGAGCAGGGCAGGAGTTGGTGATCCAGGACCCCAACCTCTAAAGAGGGCCACGCATAGGCAACAAGATGGAGAAAAATTAAATTTGTACCAACTCTCATCAGGGGGCGATATTCTAATAATCAGTTGGGGTGAAGAGGTAAAATCCTCAAGGAGCAACAGATAATCAATTGTCTTCTTTCTGAAGAGGGTGTCTGATCAGTTGCAGGGTTTTTGGCTTTTCTCTGTGGGCCATGCGAGCTTTGCTGGTAAATAAATACTGAGCAATTATTTAAATTATTTAAACATGTCCATTTCACTGCTGCTGATCTCATGGCCTGTGTACCATTTTGCAAATGTTTCTGGGTCAAAATATAGTGTTGCTTTATTTGAACTTTTGATATTTATCTGATTACTAGCAATATGGAATATTTTCTCTTATGGTTATGTGTAATTTTACTTTTATTGATGCCCTTTGCCCAATATTTTATATCTTATTCATGCACTGTTATTCATTTTGAAGACATATTTATATATCATAACCTTTTTGCAGTTATATTTGGAATAAGTATGTTTTCCGGGGTTAATTTTATTACTGCTTTTAACATATATACTGTTTTTATTTTTATGTTATAAATTTTCCCGGTGGATTGTTTCATTTTAACAGAAAAGTGAGGAGCGGCAGCTTGAGCCACACAGCAAGATGGGGTCACCTAGGGTCTGGTGTGAACACAGCTGGTACTAGGTTTGCAAGAACACTGTTGACGATGCCTAGCGGGCTCGGAGAACCAGCTTTTCCCTGGCAGGAAGGAGGCCTTGCTGAGATCCCGCAGCTGAAAGTCATCACAGCTTTGGCTTCCACACTGCCCAGTACCAAGGGGTGCGGTCTGCAGGGAAGTGAGTGTGCCCTGCTGAAAAGCTAGGGTAGCTCACAGGTGGAGCACAGACAGCACGGGCTCCGGGCTTCAGGCGCCCTGTAATCTTTAAAGCCACAAGGCCATGCACCTGCTGCGTGGGCCCACGACTGACAGCACGGTCTGTCCTTCAAAGACGTGTGTCTTTGGCTTTCTGCCTTGTATGAGGTACAGGGGAAGCAGCCTGCAGACCAGACGCTCTGCAGTGCGGTTCTCAAAGCCAGGAGTCAAAGGCTCAGCTGCAGCTTCTTGTGGTGGAGGGAGATGGATGGTGATGGACTTAGGTGCGCTTGCTACCAAAACATCCTGGGGCACTATTGTTCAGGACAAAAGCATCCGAGACATCTCTGCTCACGTAGCCATCCATTCATGTTGAAATTGTTCATGGAACACCAACCCTGTGCAATTCAGTGTTGCCGCTATAGAGCTTGACGTGGTTTAATCCACTGAAGTAATTGCGGGCGCTGCTGGGAAGAACCAACGGAGGCCTGTGGCTTGAATTCACACAGGTGTGCAGGGGTATGACATGAGGCTCGCTACCAGTGCCTCGTCACCCGAAAATTGACGCCGTCACCCAGAAAGCCCAACACCATACCTAGAACATCCTGAGCGCTCAACCGATAGTTGTGCAACACAGGAATAGACCTGAATATCTTTTCTGAAACTAACCAAACACTGTGCCATTAATCAGTGTGCACTGTAGGACCCCCTCATAGCACGGGGGTTCGGACCACGCCTTCTGAACTGTCCCACCTCAGGGTGACTTCACTTGGTGAGGCTGGGAATGCAGTATGATGGGTGTATCTTTATGTGGTCATTCTGTGCAAGGCTGACTGGCCCCATGGGGTTTGTTAGCGACTGCCTGGATGAGATCATCAGAAAAAAAGTTGAAATGCAGAATGAGGGGGAGTGGCAAATTTGGTGATTTTTTTCTGTGTGTGTATGTGTGTTTTAGCACCATTTTGTTGCTGTGTTGCTAGCATAACTGTTGGATATTATGACCGGTGTGCCCAAAATACTAGGGTTCAAACCAAATCTTACAAACCAAATCTTACTACCAAATCTTGCTACCTGTGAGACTCGAGCAGATGAAATAGTTTTCTCACCTGTGAAATGAGGCTAGGAAAAGGACCCAGTGTACAGAGTTGCTGTGAGGATTAGGGAATTTAATGAGTGAAAAAGACTACTACTGCTATTATTATTATTATTATTATTATTATTATTATTATTATTATTAAAGTGGCAGCAGCTACCAAGTCTACTGCTCCTTCCTGAGGTGTTTCCACGAAAGGGCAGGGTTCCCTGTAGAACTCCAGGAGGTCAAATCTCTGCTCTCTGGCCTGTGCATCAGCACAGCCAGACCTTGCCAGAGAACCCTCTCCGTCCCAGGGCTGAGGCAGGTGGTGGCTCTCTTCCACGCGTACACAGGGACTTGGCTATTTTTGTTTTCCTGAGGGTGCAAAGGTTGCCCTCACCGCAGTGCAGTGATTAAGTCCAGCTCTGAGCAGAACTGGCGGCCTCACCAGGGAGTTCCACGTGCTGGGGAGAAGCAGCTCTGCCAGCTCTCCACTGGCATGGGAAGGGAGCTGAGAGGAGAGGGAGGAGGGGAAGGGAAGGCACTCACCGTTTTCCTCTCCCACCTTTGCGGAGGTGGCCTCACTGACCCCTGCTGGTCTGCCTGTCAGCACAGCCCTGCTCCGGACACTTGGTTCGTGTAATTTTGAACAAGTATTTCATAAAGAACAAGTTGACTTTGTCTTTTTTTTCGCCTGTTCTTCCCCTTCCATCCAACAAGCTGGGAGGTGAGCAGGATGCGGAGAAAAGAGCATTGTTTTTAACCCTGTCTCACAGATCCAAGACTGAGAAGGAAAAATTAAAAGGAAAACAGGAATTGTTGCCTCCTCTGTTTTCTCTTTAAAAATAGAAGAACAACTCTGACACCGTGATCCAGACAACATCGCTTGATTTCCTTCTTTTCACATGAAACTATTTGAAAAAAAGGTCTGTTTTCTGGGTTGACATCTGCTTATTTTTCTAATCCCTAGTAGCAGCGAACCGTTGTCATTCCTGGAAACAGGAAGAGCAGGACCCGAGGGATTACTCTGCCTGATTTTGCCTTTCCAAGGTTGACTACAAAGTTCTTGGCTCTGTGTCCAGAGGGATAGCTCAGGGCACTGCTGCCCAGCAGAATTTTCTGCAACAATGGAAGTGATGACGTGCTAAAGGCATGGCAGCCACTAGTCACGAGTAGCTGTCCAGCACTGAACGTGTGGCTACTGTGACTGTGGAACTGAGTTATTGTAAATTAACTAATTAAGATTAAACTAATTTAAGCTATTTTAGATTTTAACTCATTAAATTTAAATAGCCGCTGCGCTGCTGTGCTGGAGAGCAATATCATAGCAGACTGTAAGGGGCATCGCCAATGCTGACTGAGTGCCTACTATTCACGTAAGAGGGACAAGCCAAGAGGCAGAAGATCTTGAATCCCCGGGGAGCAATTTTCTTCCTCCACGGCAGTGGCTCTCCATTTGTTAGTGATGACGGTAGCTGTGGAAGAAGGAAGTATCCAAAATATATGCTTCCTGGATGTTTTAGACGGCCATTTTTGCTTCCTTTTTCCAGTGTGAGAGTAGGGGTCTACTTTCTTAAACAGGAAAGCGGTCAAGACCACATTAGAACACAAAAGTATGTTATTATCTTGTAGCACAGAAGCACTTCCTTCAGGTCCCAAGTCCCAGGGTGGGATTAACAATTTATTGTAGGATTCGGAAGTGGTGGCCACGGGGCTTGCTCAGACCTCAGGTGGGCGAGAGTGCCCGGGAGCACTGAGAGACAGAGCACTGGGAATGAGCACTGGAGAGCTCATAAGGCTGTGGTGCATGGCCCAGGAGTCTGAGGGAAGTGAGCAGCTGGCCTGGAGCAGGGTAGCAACGGCAGCAAAGGCATCTTTAAAGGCAAGGACAGCAGGTCTGTGTGCACATCTCTGGAGCATTAACTGTATGCAGAATGTAGTCAGAGAACCCGTGAACCCAACAAGCAAGACCAAGGGCAGACCGGAGGAGAGTGGGGATGAGTACAAATGACTCAGACTTGGACTTGGCCCCCAGAAGATCACATGTCTACTGTGGAGGGCCTGGCTGTTAAAAATCATACTCGAATACCTATTATGTGTTGGGGGTGTTGCATGCATTAGTAAGACTATAGAACAGATATTATTCTCATTTTATGAATGAATAAACTGAAACTTAGTGTAATTGAAATTTAATATTCTTCTGACTCAGCTGCCTACTCCTCAGGCTTCCTTTTGAAATCTCTCTTCTCTACCAGGTCTGTCAAGGCTGGAATTCCAGGGTCGCCTTCTCTTCTCGTTCACTCCCGACTCGGCCCAGTGGTAACTGCTCTCTGGGAGGTTTACAATTTCCTCTCCAGCCTGAGTCTCTCCTAGTCAAGGAACAGAGAATTAACCGAAAAATGGACAAGGGAGGAATCCACAACAGTAACATAAACATTTCTCATTTATTAGTTAGAAAAGCAGGAGAACAGATAATGATTTATAGAACTGCTTTTAATTTAACCAAGAAAATAGATAAACCACTAACTGGCCCAATAAAGAAAATGGGAGAAAACATAAAATTAAAAATGAGGAACTATTTCAAGAGATCACTTCAGTTAAAGCTATGTTGACCCTTCTGAAAACCTAAATAAAAACTAAAAATTCTAGGAAAATATTTATTATGAAATTTCACACCATAAGAGATGAATAACTGTGGTAACCAGATTTAGCAAATAAAAATATAGGACCCCAGTTAATGTGAATTTCAGATACATAAGAATTATCTTAATATGTCACATGCAATGTTTGGGATACTTACACCAAACAAATTACCAGTGGTTTTTCTGGGATTAAAATTTAACTGGATGTCCTGCATTTCTTCTGGCAGCTCCGCTAACACAGGCAAATCACCGTGGAGAAACATGAAGAACTGGACAGACAAAAACAGACAAACCCATCATGTTGCAATGTTTTCAGGCGGATGATGTAAATCTAATTCAAAGCATACCTTAAACTGCACTTCAACGATTCCAAAGCATAAAAGAGGATTAACAGCTCCTAAATTATTTTTAAAAGTTGCAACACACTGGAACTAAATCTGATGATAGTAAAAAACAAACAAATAAGCAAAAAAAAAAAAAGTGGGCATATCTTTTTAGTAATATCCATGACTAAGTCTTAATGGTGAGTGATATTAACAGATATGGGGGAATGACATTTTTTTCTTAAAATTGACAGGCTTCATGAAAAAAGTAACTGAAGAAAATTATTGAATGTGATTTAACCAAGTTTTCCGTATTTTTCCTGTTTTAACATCCTTATTTATATTATGTACATAATTCTTAGCTCTAAGCCTTTTAAATAATAGATGTTACTTCCTGGAATCATCTCAAATTAAAACTTATTTTGAAAGTACTTGTCAATGCAACTAGATAACAGGAAAATATGAAGCATTAATACTTCAAGTGAGAACACATAGTTATGACTATTTTTAGACAATGTATTTTAGGCAAACACATTGTCTAAAAATAGACAAATACATTTTCATAGAAAATGAAAAAAATCAATGTGGGGGAATCCCAGTAGCAATTAAGTAATGATAATTCAGTTAAGTGGTCTGATTTCAAAATTAATATGCACATTCAGTAGTATTTCAGTAAATAAACAGTATTTAGCTGTTAAATATAATAGAGCAAACTATCTCATTTATAAAAATAGAACAGCTCGGTATATACGAGACCTAGATTTTTTTCAAGAGTAATACTTTCTTGAAGGACATAAAAATAAAATGTGATAAATAAAAAACCTATCAGATTCTTCTTAGGAAGATTCAATTCTGTAAACACATCAGGTTATCATAAATCCATCCATATATCCAATGTCATCCTCATCAAAATACTGAGAGTAATTTTATAACTTGGCAACATGTCATTAACACTCTCTGGAAACATGAACTTGGGGAAACTATATAGAAACAATTCAGGGGAAGATACACAAGATACTGTCTATCTTGTTTACCTCTAGACTACAGAAGTGGGGGATAAGGAGTTGAGCCAGGGACTTAGTTTTTATTTTATAAATATTTAAAAATGTTCAGTAGGTGCACATATTGCTTATGTGATTAGAATAGTAGTTTATTTCACAAGAACATTTTCATTATGAAAAGAAGTGATTGCTCACCCTTGCTGCTCATTAGAATCACCCAGGAAGCTTTAACAAAACATCAATGCTCAGACCTCACCCCCAGGTTCCGATTCAGTTGGTCTAGGCCGGGCCCTAGGCATCAACTTCTTAAAAAGCTCCCAGTGATCCTCATGTGCAGCTGGGGCTGAGAGCCACTGCTGTAGAGCATCCCATGGTGGTGCCCTTCAAACTCGCGGTCACAATCAAATGGTCATGAAATCAAATCAGTTTGATAGCTTGGGACCAGTTTGAATGAAAAGACATATGTATAATTGAACAGAAACATGTGTGTATGCATGTTTGTACATACTAATTTGTGATCTAGGGCATATCTCTTTCTGTGGGATGCAATAAAAAAATCAGAAAACCAGTGCCTTAAGAGACTCAAACATTTTAGAACTTCTGAAACACACTATCAGAATTTGTGTGCACTATTAAAGGCTTTTCACAGTTTCAAAATTATATTATAATTCTTTGTTCATTTCTTGAATCATTCACTTATTACAATTCAAAGATCAAAAATGCCATGTTATTACTTGTGTTTATATGATGAGCACAGTGTCTGACCTAAATAGATGCTCAATAAATGTATGATGAATGGAAGAATGATTAAATTAATTAGTAGGTAATGCTTTGTCTAATTTCCCCTAGAGTTATTTTTTATTATATTTTTTCCATTACCATTTATCCCTCTTATACCCCTCCCCCCGCAATCACCACCCTGTTGTCCATGTCCATGAGTCCTTTTTCCTTTTTGCTCGATCCCTCCACTCCCTCATCTCTCCCCAGCCACAGCTGTCATCCTGCTCTCCATCTATGAGTCTGTCTCTATTTTGCATGTTAGTTCAGTTTGTTCGTTAGATTCCACATATGAGTAAATCATATGGTATT
>PVKM010022015.1:0-22163 GCA_004027735.1 Carollia perspicillata
AATGGTGAAAACTGAATATATGTTGCTATAAAGTTTAATAGCAACTCTGCAGTACAATGGACATATGCTTATAATACAACATCTATTCATCAAAATGCAATTCAGCATTCAGCTCTTCTAAGAAACTTTTCCTGGTACATATACATTGCACGAGCATTAAATATTCACCTCACTCCCATGTAATGGGTAGGAATTCCAAATTTGCTCAGGCTCTATGCCTTCATTTTTACACTGTCTCCTTTTCAGGCACCCTGTGGGCACCCAGGAAATGTTAATTATATGATTAACTAAGTAAACCTGCTAATAAAAAACTAAATAAGATTTTAAAAATCTTTCTCCATGTTCTTCATCCATTTTTCTTCCAGTTAGGGGTTTTCCTTCTGTAAACATAGTTTAATCTTGGGCTTCTGGTTTAGGAACACAATTTTTCTAAAGATTTGGAAAGTACACCACCTTTATTCTATCATAAGGTTACATTTAGAAATCAACAGCTCAATGTGAGGAAGTTAGGACTACAGATTTATCTAGTTCTTACAGTTCTTGGAGTACAGACTATCAGAGTTTAGCTAAAAAGCCAGAAATGTCATTAGATAGTACCTGTGATATCAGGTGGTGTTAGGTATGCTTTTTAACATTAATACCAAATTAGAATAGAAAATAATCCATAATTCTCTTGAAAACAAAGAGAGTTTACTAAATACAGCTATAGACCATGAAAACTTGGTTTAATTTCAACAATACTCATCCATTTTTTTTGCCTCTAGCAGTTAGAAAATCCTAAGTAATGATACATAAGGTGAAGTTAGATGGGAAGTCTAAATTCATTTTTTATCTGCTTCATTTCAATCATGAGTGAAGTGCGGAAGAAGACTTGGGAGTACTCCTCCTCTTGCCTTCAGTGTGCTTCGGCCAAGGGTCCAGTGGACTACATTTCTGCTGCCCACCTCATCCTGAACATCCTGGATCATCTGGACTGTGCATCCAGTCCATCAAAGTATACAGGCTTTGCTTGTGGCTGTCAACAGAAAGTGCACCTTGCAGGGGTGCATATGCTAGGGAACAAGTCACCCAAGTCAAGGTCAAGACAAGGATGGAATACTTGTTATTACTGTCAATATTAAAAGGAAAGTGTTTCACCTTTCTTTTCCTAAAATTGTGTGTGGCACTGCCAACCTGACTTGAAAAGAAAACTTCTGCTTTCTAAGTCTAAGTTAAGTTTTCTAACTTAAAAATGAAAGAATAAAAAAACATACAAGCTTTGCTTCTTCTGTTGAAGAGACTTTGCTATTATAATCCGTTTGCAGTTCACATGACTGTGTTATATAAGCCTTGCATTTCTCTTCCTATAAACAAGACAATGAGAGTGGGAATGGAAGAGGATTTTGTTTTGATTTGTTTCCTCAATTCATGATCTCACATGCATGTGTGAACACACACATGCACATGTGTACACACACATGCACATGTACACAGCAGTGGGATGCAGAGCTTTTAAAGGATTGAAACAAACATG
Source organism: Carollia perspicillata (assembly GCA_004027735.1). Lineage (NCBI taxonomy): Eukaryota > Metazoa > Chordata > Mammalia > Chiroptera > Phyllostomidae > Carollia > Carollia perspicillata. Next base: position 1,514 of record PVKM010022015.1, read on the forward strand.
GCATTAGCAATAGTCCATAATGCAAATTAAATGCCTGCCTTTACACATTCAGATTAGTTTCATGGAATTAATATTTTCTCTCCTGCTCTTAGATCACAAATTTGGTCAGTAAATAGCCATTGGACTATAAACAGTACCATTGTAGCCACAGAACAGTTAAAAAATGTGAATACCATGCAAGCTATGAAAAGAAAACTATGCTTAATTTTAAACTTTACTTACAGATTATTTCTACCACATAAAAAATATTAGTTTAATGTTTATGTACTCAATAAGTTTATTAACCATAATATTCTAAATTATATCTCTGTTTTCAAAGATTTTCCTCTCAGACTTGAATGTACTTTGATTATTTTTAAGGTTTTTTAAAGATTTTATTTATTTATTTTTAGAGAAAGGGGAAGGGAAGGAGAAAGAGACGGAGAGAAACATCAATGTGTGGTTGTGTGCCCCAAATTGGGGACCTGGTCTACAACCCAGGCATGTGCAATCCAGGGAATCCCAGGATTCCCTAACTGGGAATCAAACCAGTGACTCTTTGGTTCACAGGTCCACACTCAATCCACTGAGCTATACCAGCCAGGGCACTCTGGTTCTTAAGAGAATCCTCAAAACAAAATAGTTTTTGATTTGAAATATCATTCATTAGTGTAACTCACCAAAAATTGAACTTTTAATGTAGCAAATCAATATATATTTGGAGCCACCAGAAGATCCTATAATTTAATAATAGTAGTAGGTAGTGTTTACTTAGTACTTCCACAGTGCCAGGCACTGTGCTATTTTACAGAATATTTTTTAAAAACATCTTTTGAGGTATCTCCCTCTGTTAGTATAATGCCCACTTTATAGAAGAGGAAAATTAGGTCTACTGTCACACCACCATATTAACTGGGGCTAGAATTCGAACCCTCTCTTCACTGATTCCACTCTTACGTACATGACTCTGTTGTTTGCTTAATAAAACTCATGTACCTTTCTGACATTCTCCATTTTTACCATTCTAGGGGCCAGCAAACTGTACTTGTCTATACCCTTGTCTTCATGGCAGCCTAGGGAAACAATAATAAAATTATTTTTAATTTAACAAATCTGAATGACCAATGTTGGGATCAAAGACCTATGGCCCCTTAATATCAGATTTTAATCAAAGCAAATATTTATATATTTGGTTAACATTTATTGAGCACCTACTATTTATAAAACATTGTCTACACAGAAGTTAATTCCATACATTTTTAATGATGCAAAATGCTTATATTGTCTCAATAGAGTATACAGCTGTAATGTGATTTATTCATGGATATAGCCAGTTTTCATATAATCTGAAGTTCTCATAAGTAAATTAAACAAGAAATTTTCAGTGAATTTTTTTGGGGGTGGGCAATAAAAATGAATGCACCATTGCCCTGGCTAATGTGGCTCAGTGGAGTGAGTGCAGGACTGCAAATCAAAGGATCACTGGTTCAATCCCCCCATCAGGGCACATGCCTGGGCTGTTGACCAGGTCCCCAGTTAGGAACCCTCGAAAGGCAACCACACATTGGTATTTCTCTCCCTTTCTTTCTCCCTCTCTTCCATTAAAAAATGGTTAAAAAAATTTAAATGAATGTCACACATATAATAAAAATTTTAAATGAGTGCCACACATATAATGAGTCCCAGATAGGTAGGTCAGTTGGTTGGAAGTCCAAAATCTTGCGGGTTCAATCCCAGGTCAGGATGCATCAGCTCAGGGGTGTGGCTGTGGTACTTCGGGATGCAACTGACGAATGTTTCTCGCTCTCATCAATAAACATATCCTCAGGTGAGGATTTAAAAATAACAATAAATAATAAAAGCAATCATTGATGAGAATATAAAAAGTTAGGCACTAAATCCTATCTAGGGAGTAATAAGCAATAAATTTTCCCATAGAACCATAGCTCATACAGTGTACCTGAACTCACACAATGATACGCAAATGCAACTGCCATGACTGAAGAATACATTGGAAAGGAACACACCATTGACAACTCCTACTAACGTTACAGAAACATGTAATTTAAAACAGATACTTTTACATGCAATGCTTGGATTTACAAAATATGTGTATCTTTTACAAACCTATCAGTAAATTCTTGCCACAAAGAGTGGTGAGGTCTACACACCATACCACTAATAAAAGAACTTCAAAGATTAAACCTGCCACACCCAACAGTTTGACCTAGGCTCTGTACCCAACTCTGATACATTTACCCATCCTCAGAGCAAAATAGCCAGACAAAGTCAGCAGCCAAAGGTACTTTCCTCTTACTTCTTAAGAGAATAAAGTACTGTTTCTCCTGCATTGACACAGAGTATATTTTTACTTCCTTAGTCAAAGAAGAAAAAATACATTTTTGACTGGGAGACTATTAGCAAAGAAGCATGACAAGCTCAAAGAGAGGGCTGAAGCCAGTCTCTAGTACTCCTCTGTGCTGTAAATGTGGGCAAGCTACTTAACCTGTCTGGGCTTTGGTATCCTTCACCTGTAAAATGGGGATAATAAGAGTACCCACCTCAGTGCAGAGTTGGGTGGGTAAATGTGACAATGTAACTGAAGCCTTACCACTATTCCTGGCCATGGTGAGCACCCAGATAACATTAACTCTGCTTCCAACAGCAGCTATGATGAAAAAGATGGTTAAGTGCTTCACCGTACCCATTTTCTACAAGAATTAATCAGTCTTGGAGTTCTGGCCAAGATGGAGGCATAGGCAGAAATGCTTCACTTCCTCGAACAACCAAAAGAAGGATAAAAACCAATTTAAAAACAAAGAACTACCAGAACTTCTAGAAAAACATTTGCATGGAAGTCCAACAACCAAAGAGTTAAAGAAACATTCATCCAGATGGTAGGAGGGGTGGAGACAGTCAGGCAGGGCAGAGAGGACTTTCAGCAAGATGTTGGACCACATGGGCCATCCGACATTCCTGCTGGGAGGAACAACAGGGGAGCAAGACAGACCTAGAAACCCAGGGTTTCAGCGTGGGAAACTAAAGACTTGAAACCCCAGGCTGTAAAAAAAATCTGTGGGAGTTGTTGCAATGGGAGAAACTCCCAGCCTCACAGGAGAGTTCAACCGAGAGACCCATAGGGTCCTAAAACATGCACAAACCCACCTACCCATGAATCGGCACCTGAAAGAGCACATTTTGCTTGTGGGAAGCTAGGGAAGTGTTGGAAAGTAGGGCAAGAGGAGAGCAAGCAGCATCGTTCCCGCTCTGACCCATCCCACACAGGCAACACCCCAATGCAGCAAAGAGGGTTGCCCCACCCTGGAGAATACCTAAGGCTCCACACCTTACCACATAACAGGTGTGCCAAAACAAAGAAATATGACCCAAATGAAAGAACAGATCAAAACTCCAGAAAAAAAAAAAAAAACAACTAAGAGACGAGGAGATAGACAACCTGTCTGGTGCACTGGTAATCAGGATGCTCACAGAACTGATTGGGCTCAGATGCAAAATGAGGGAAGGAATAAAAGCTACACAAAGTGAAATAAAGGAAAATATACAGGGAACCAAGAGTGAAGAGTAGTAAACTGGGACTCAAGTCAATGATTTGGAACAAAAGGAAGAAATAAGCATCCGACCAGAACAGAATGAAGAAACAAGAGTACAAAAAATGAGGGGAGGCTTAGGAATCTCTGGGACAACTTTAAGCATTCCAACATCCAAATCATAGGGGTACCAGAAGGAGAAGAGGATGAGCAAGATATGGAAAACTCATTTGAACAAACTGAAAACTTTCCTGGCCTGATGAAAGAAATAGACTTCCAGGAAGTCCAGGAAGCCCAAAGGGTCCCAAAGAAATTGGACCCAAGGAGAAACACACCAAGACACATCATAATCAAGTTACCCAAGATTAAAGAGGAGAGAATCTTCAGAACAGCAAGAGGAAAGGAGACAGTTACCTACAAAGGAGTTCCCATAAGACTGTTAGCTGATTTTTCAAAAGAAACCATACAGGCAAGAAGGGGCTAGAAAGAAGTATTTGAAGTCATGAAAGGCAAGGACCTACATCCAAGATTATTCTATCCAGCAAAGCTATCATTTAGAATGGAAGGGCAGATAAAGTGCTTCCTAGATAAGGTCAAGTTAAAAGAGTTCATGATTACCAAGCCCTTATTATATGAAATGTTAAAGGGACTTATGTAAGAAAAAAAAGATAAAAAATATGAACAGTAAAAGGACCCCAAACTCACAACTATCAACAACTAAACCTAAAAAAGAAACAAACAAAAACTAAGCAAACAACTAGAACAGTAACAGAATCGCAGATATGGAGACCACATGGAGTGTTATCAGTGGGAGGAGGAGGGGGAGAATGGGTGGGAAAGGTACAGGGAATAAGAAGCATAATTGGTAGGCATAAAATAGACAAAGGGAGGTTAAGAATAGTATAGGAAATGGAGAAGCCAAAGAACTTATATGTACAACCTGTGGACATGAACTAAGGGGAGGGGAGAATGCTGGAGGCTGTGGATGTGCAGGGCAGAGTGGGGATAAAGGGGAGAAAGAATTGGGACAATTGTATATTGGCACAATAGCAAAAATCAATAAAATATACTTTAAAAGAAAAAGACTTAATCAGTCCTTGTGTTCTGACCCTTCCCACCTTCACATATCGTAGTAAAGGAACTGTTTTATTTCATAGCAAACATTCCTTTTCTGTGACCCTCCAAGGAGGGGTAAGATGATGACTAGACACAAAAAGGTATCCATGCATCTTGAGGACATGAGGCTAAGTGAAATATGGCAGCCCTGAAAGGACAAATCCTTATATGAGCAACCAAAATGACCGAAGTCATAGAAACAGAGAGTAAAATGGTTTCCAGGGACCATGGGACCAGGACACGGAGAGTTGTGTTCAAGGATATGAAGTTTAAGTTACGTAAGATGAAAAGATTCTAAGTGTGCCTCCCACTATTTTGTCTGTGGCTCACAGTGCTGCACTGTGCTTGATCAAAATTTGTTAAGAAGGTAGGTATCATGTTATCTGTTTTCACTACAATTTTTTAAAAAATATCCTGAGCAGTGATGAAGATGTTAGGCCAATAGTGGCAATACATGCTTTGTATACATTCCAATTGTTCTTACCAGATATTTTGAAAATAAGAGCCAGAAGATACTTTCAGTACTTAGTTATCTGACGCTTTTAGCCAGATTCTCCCAATTTGTCAGCTGTTATCTGTTAAAGAAATTGTATGCCCTGAAGCAGTGTGGGTACACCATAATCAGAAGTGTGACTTCCAGAATCACCCATTTACACAAAACCATCAAGAAGCATCCAAACTCCTAAGCTGGAACATACAAGGATAATTGAGCCAACACACTGAGGATTTTAAAGGGGCCATGTGTGATTCCAGCCACTTGAAATTGAAAGCTGTCATTTAAGTGTATAACACTCATCTTCTCCCAAACATTTATTTCTCAGATTTAGTAGGAGCACATAAATTGATATTGTAAGGTTTGGAAAAACAATGTTTGGTCTTCTGAATACAAAATAGTGACCCAACAGGCTCTTACAAAAATTTTAAAAGGGCAGCAAGGAATAACGGTGGCAGAAATTGGAAATGCGTAGCAGACCAATCTCAAGTTTGTGTCATTCATTCTGTAATTTCTGAGCATACATATACATACAAGGCTCCCCACAGGAAACAAGTCTATAAGCATATTTGCTCACAATTTAAGTCCTGAATTTAGTCAGAGAGTATTTCTACTAGTCTTATAAAATAAGGGAGAAAACAGCCATGCACCCTTTGAATGAAGACCAAGTTGATTAAACACTTAAACCCTGAAGGAGTCAGGGATTCACACATTTTCAGTTGACCAGTTCAGGCATAGTCCTTTAAGGTATTTCTTTATGCTCAAATAAAACCATAAATGTCAAAGATACCTTAAAGACTTTGAACCTCTTAATATGCAGATTTACTGTGAAGTTTTTCAAAATGTGTCATGTGCTAGGACCTTTTAAAACATTACAAAGTGTGTGACTTGACGTGACATCTTTTTGTTGGATAGTAATTTCAAGGCATTTAGGAAACAAAAATATATAAGTAAATATGTGAAAGAGAATCCTTGCAAATATACCATCAGTATTCTTGATAGGTTTTTTAATAGAAATGTACATTCGGGTACCTGTCAAACAGTTAATATAAGTGACTCTTCAAGGCAATTTGCAAACTATGGTTTCATCTAGATGTATGTCAGTGTAAATCAGGAACCTTTGGTTCCCTGTTTTTCGAAACGAGCATGCCATAATCTTTGCCAGCTTGGTTTCTGTGAAGCCCTCGTAAATCTCCCACACTACCCTGTCTCCTTAGAGCACACTCACAGATCCAAACGCTCCAAATACCGTGAACTCTACTTAGAGCAAGTCTACAGTGGAGCTAGTCATCTCCTTCACTGGGGGGTGGATTGTGTTTGAACAAAATTTTAATAGAACTGCACACATTATGCTTAAAAGCTACCTGGTTATTATCTCACTTCTCTGAAAAACACCTCTTCTGTTAGCCTAGAAACATGAATACGAATGGACATTTTTTTTAATGTACCTATATATGTGCTGTGCATTCGATGTTTGCTGAAATAGTCAAGATGGACTTTGGTGAATCAAATGCAAAAGCAAATTCAAATGGCATGAACTATTTTTCTCAATTTAGCACTACTGATATTTAATCTGCTTTGACCTAAACCTGTTAACATTATCCAAGTGGAAGGAGCAACTAAGATTCATTATTTTAGATTTATTTCTAATACTAAAGGTGTCTAGTTAGAAAGATAGAATGTATAGAATTATTTAATTTTCCGTCTTCAACTTAAAATGGTATATTAAAATCAGCAAAAAAATGTAAACCTTTCCTTTTCTGGAATTATAGTTTATAGTTTTGTATTTATTGGATGCATTCATATGCTCCCTGAGGATGTGAAATGTATGGAAATATATGTGCATTACTAAAGAAAGAAGTGAATCTATTCTTTCCCCACATCATGCTCTTCTTTGCAGTAGGGGTTTTTAATTCAGTACAGAGCTAGACTGAGATGGAGCCAATTTCCTGGTCTATATGTGTGACAAATGCTGAAAGTGGCACAAGATTAACAAATTACTTGAAGTATAGATCTTAAAAGATTTTTTCTGTGTCTCTAAATAAAAATTCATACTTTATTTGAAATGCAGCCTTCTTTAGAATTCGATGATGACTGAGCATCTTTTATTACTCTGAATTTAAGATGAGAAGATGGGATGTATGGCAACATAGTGACAATTTTTAAAAGCAAATTTTGTTCTTTGTAGGAAAGCTTACAAAGATTAAATATTTATAATATGAAATTATTTCAATTGCAATCTAGTGTCTTAGGTTAATAACTCCAACATGTGATTTGGTAAATATGAAAAATTATTTTTGAAACAGTCATTCCCAAAATGAAAGGATAAAATGAAAAGCAGAAGTAAATTTTGTTGATTTCTTCATTTTTATGGGCTAAGACAAAGTTTGATATGTTGTGTCTTAGATAAATATACTTGCTTTTCTAGTAACACTTCTTAGCTTGGTTTTAAGTACAAACTATCGGACTGGGCTGTTTCACCTAACCTCAGAATCATGTGTTTGATATAATCCAGATATCTAACACCAAATGGTAAAAACATCTGTGACAATAAAAGCATGTAATAGTTGTGGAATTGTTTCATTTGGGAGAAAATGACTATGTTTGATAATCATATGTGCAAGAATTGTTTTGCCCTCTTTGTCAAGAAACTTTTATATTTTGCAAAAAGAAATCAGCTGGTGATGTGAAAGAACTTTTTAAAAGATACACAGAAATAACGTGTTTGGGATTTGGCTTACTCATTTGGGTCTAGTGCCTTGTCATAGTCCACCTGGTTTGTCTGGGCTTACGTCATACAGAAATCCAGCTTTTTAAAGCAAGCACAATCTCACTTCTGACACCCAAATATGGTGACATGCTGAAAATTCCCAAAGAGTTCTGTGCAGGTTGTGTGTCTCCGTCAGCCAATCTCCTTTCACATATCTGTTCATGTTGACAGACTATGTCATAATACATCAGCAGAAGATCAGCACAGAAGAGCAAAATTTCATCGCCTGACAGCAAGAAGAAAACTGATTTTCAGTGTTAAATTAGTAAAAATATACCATTACCTCACTTCCAATAAGTCTACTACCTTTAGAAAATAAGGTGCCTGCTCTAATTGTAAGTGTATGCAAAGGCTATTAGGGTTGTTTATATCTTTGCTATCACCATTTGACTGGCAGCCTGTTTTATTTTATCTTACATGTATTTTTAATATATCTTGGAAGCACTTAGAAAAGCTTTTAAAAATTTCATAATGAGACATGTAGTATCACATATGTAAAAACATGCCTGCCAGGCTTTCCTACATTAACCAAAAACCTATTGACCATTGAAATGGAAATCATATTCAAGCTTCTGATAAAAGTTAGGTACCTTTCCATATAACCTCTTGCTCAGCTTGGATTTCTGTAGAAACTTAACAACACCTTCAACGCATAATGTCTTTTGCAGTCTAGGACATCATCTGCCACTTAGGCTTTAATTTTGCCCCTGTTTGAACACTCTGCAACATATGCACTTCTCTTTTGTCTATTACCTTGGACTTGTGCTATTCCCAAATATTGACATCGTCTACTTTTATCAGCATTAACTCCTCTGGAGCTTCCCAGGCTCGCGCTCAGCTCTATTTCTTCCTATTGATTATCCTCCTCACTCCAGCAGGTAGCTAGCCAGCAAGGCTGTCCTGAGAAATAGCTTCCAATGACTTTATACGCACAATTTACACGGAATTGTTTAAAGAAGATATTAGCCTCAATACAAATCAGTGAACCTCATTTAGTCAATACTGCACAATTCCACTGTTGGCACCCTGTGACATGTTAGTCTCTACAGTCAGCTGCTGGCCCCAATCTGCACGTTAACCATAGTATTTAGTTTCATATTAAAATAAAGACATTACTTTTTTTCGCTTTTGCTTTTCTTTTTGAAATCATTTCAGTCTACTTTTACATCACCTCACTGAGCCATGTGATAGTAATATATTTTGAAATATAAAAACCTGAGATTAAATGTTTGATTTTTGACAGTGTTCTTAAATATAATAAATTCAAAAGGAAATACTGTTAAGTTAAAATGGAGTGTTTTTCATTAAGTCCAATCAAATGGTAGACAACAAAGGATCTTTTATTTGAGAATATGAAGTGAAAATGAAAACCAGAAAACCTTGACTAAGAAAAGGTCCAGCTAAATTATGTTGGAAGGAGGTATCCAGATTGAGCTTGGGTGTTTCTTGTGCTAAAAGTGAATTAAACAAAAAATGTTATAAAGAAATATTTTACAAAGAAGCAAAACACAATGCTTTTGGAAATGAAATAAAGTCTAAGAACAGTTGACTTTGAAAATAATTCTAAAGAAAAATCACATATGAAAAAAATTGCCACAGCATCTGATCTTTGCTTATAATCATAAAAGGGAAATGTTTGTGGAAAAGTAACGCTCGTCCCTGTTTTCTCTTCCATGGATGGCAAGGCTGTAAAATTCTAGGAGGGATGTTTACATTTCAGAATTACCCCTCCTTAACTACTGGTTTATGATAGTTAATGGGATGACATCCAAATGTTGAAAATGGGAAAATTGAAATGAAAATCTAAATGTGGAATATAATATAATGAAATGACTAAGCAACATAATACTACTTTGAATGTTTGCGTAAATATTGCAAAATGAACTGCAATACATTAAAATTCTTCAGTGGTGGTGTAATACATCAGTGAAGGTTTATGTAGAAAGCTTTAGCTATCAAAAAAAGAAATCTTTATATCATACTATACTAATTTTTTTTTTCCTTAAAAACGTCCCTAAGGTCTTGGAGTGTGTCCTGAAAAGTTGTCATTAACTCTATTTGCGTATTTCTTTGTAAACCAAAATAGGTAAGAATAAAGCATACTGATCAAAATAGTCTATTTGTTATAAAATGCATCCTCTAGCATTATTGCTGAGTAGCAAAAAGACTTGGGGAATATAAATAGTGGAGAAAATATTCATCTCAGTTTGGGAGATTTTTAAGGACTATGTTCCTTTTTTGTGATAAAAAAGTAAGAGTCAAATGATATGACAATTTTAAATAGGTAATAACAGATTTAAAAATAATATAGGAAAGCAATTAAAATAAAATTACATAACACATTATTGTAAGTTTTTCAATATTTTCTCTTGTTTACTATAAAATGTTAGAGGTGATTTTTGTGTGACCTTTGCTTTTCATTTCTTTTCTTTTTAAATATCACTAGTTGGGAGACAGAGCTCTGAATCCAGGTAGAAAAGACACATTAAAAGGCGGCCAGTCTATCCAGACCAGACCATCTTCTCACACATTTACTGCAAACTGACACGCATAGAACAGTTTTTCCCCCCAACAAAGATTCAACAAAGAATAATTCTAGAACCCAGGGAAAATCAGGCCCCAGAAAAGAGAGAAATGCCATAACTGCATATTCACACTGCACGTACGCAGATACGGCAAAGGTAATTGCAGTGTCTGTGTGAGAGAGAATATGCTGCCATTTAAAGAGGTCAATAATCTAAATATGATAGTATTTAGGTGTGATTATGTATACGTATGCATGTATATATACTACATGGAAAGCACAAATATAAATACTACATGGAAAGCCCATACTGAAATGCTCTAAGACTGTTAGACTTTTTAGTTTAAAATATAATTTGATCACTCTGTAGTTATAGATTACATGCATTCCTACTAATTAAATTGTAAGAGTTTCATGCTAGTCCCTTTATCGTGCAAAATTCTTATAGTAAACAAAATTATATGCTTTATGTATTAAGTTAGAATTAAGAATACTCAAGGAAGCAAATGTAAGCACAAACAATGCATACAAATTAAGATAAGTTTTTAAAACTAACAGCAACGAAATAATCTAAGAGAAATTAGAAGTAAAAAACAATGTCTAGAATAATTTTTAGAAAGCTTCCCAAGAAACTTTCTAAAATAATCATAATGATTTAAATGTAAGTGAATGTTGTTTTCAAATGACGTCAAAACACAAAATATGCAATGTTTCATGATAACTTTCAAAAAACTGATTTTTAAAGTTTTGATTATATTCTAAAATATAAAGAAAAATTATTTTTGTGTTTTCAGTTTATTAAGGCCCATGTATAGAGGAAAACATGATTTTAGATCTGTAATTTTTGTAAACCTGTGAACATTCATATTTATGATGTATATCAAAAATTAATATTAAGATTTCTAGTGGCTGCCTGTGTAGATTATCAAGATAATGCCAAAATCCATACATATCATTTCATGAAGTTAGTTTTAGTAGCAAAAAGTGCTATGCTGAGTCCAGATATTTCAAATAAATCTCTTTTCCATAAATATTCTGACTAGTATAACCTAGTTAGGAAAAATATTTCATACCAAAAATTAACTTTAAAAGTAATAATATTGAAATTTATGGAGTATTATTATTTTTTGAAAGCATAAACTTGTCCAAATTTAGCAGACACACATATGCCCCTGGCTCCCACACACACATTTTGTCAGGAGAAATTAGGTTTTTAATCGTTAAGTAAACTGAAAACAAACCTACTAAGGTGATTGTTACATCATCATCTATGTAATTATATAGCTTTTGCAATATACAGTTATTTAATCCTAATTTTTCATATCTAATACTTCATAAGATTATTGTTATTAATGTTTTATAAAGTGCAAATTATAAAAAAATATATATCTCTCCAAATTCTAGAACAATTTCATTGAAGCAAAAATGTCAGATAGCCAATTATTTATTTCATGATCTCTTTATTTTACATCCATATACTTATAGAAATATATGTATATAAGCAGAGTACACTATTTAAGGAAATTAATATTAGTCTTCTTATACATAGAGTGCCTTCACGTATCTATCGGCATCTGTGGAAGATACAGATATACCCTTATATTTAATTTGTATATTATGTATGTATATAATGGTATATCTGTATATCTAATGATAAAGATATACATCTAGTGATAAAGATATATTATATATATATCTTGCTCATGAATTTTGTGCAGTGAAGAAAAGAATACTCATAATCTAGAATAAAGCAGTAAAGGTGTGTGTGCATGTGTAGAGACAGAAAAAATTGTAGCTTTACAGAGAGCTATTAAAGGCAGACTATTAATACATTTGAAAATCAATATGAAGGTACAATGTTGTATAAAGAAATATCACTGACAGTTTTTTTCCTTTTTCTGTGCTCGCTCTCTGTCTCCGTCTCTCTCCCTCCTGTACATATTTGTGTTCTTCTGTTAACAAGAAGATGAGCATTTGGGATTCTAGGAAAAGGTAAGTGTATAAAAATTTAAATCGGGGCACTTTGGTTAAAATTACTAAATTAAATATTAAATCCAGTTGGGTTTTCTTTTCTGAAATATAAAATGAGGAGCCTATAAAATGGCAGGGGATTCACAACATAGTATGAGATTTTTCTATTACAAGTTTTTTCCATGTAAATACTTGTATTGATGAAAATATCATGAAATAAATCTGAAGGGATCATCTTTGTAGCATAAAGATCAAGACTCTAAGTGAAGATAAAGTTTCATTTAATTCTGACTTAACCGTTTTAAATTACCCCTTTTAACAAGATATGTATATATCTACTTGTTGGTTTTTCAAATTTGCCACTTTTAAAAATAGTCTAGGGCTGAGAAAGAAATAATATCAAGAATTTACACAGCTACCTAATAGTTAATATCTCAGCCACCTTCAATATTATGCATCACAATAGTTCCAACCTCAGCAACCTCAGTGCTACAGCATTCAGGTGATACTACTGAGAGAAGAGCCTCTTATCAGTGAGCATCATCACTAATACCTGACTCTCTAGTTTCTCGAGCCTTTAGTCTAAAAACATGTACCTGGATGAAAAGAACCGTCACTAACTTTTAGGGTAGCAATGTTGTCGTTTTTTCATGAAGTTAACAAAAAGCAGTAAGCAAAAAGTGATCTGTAATTCTCAAGAAGACATATTTATTCCCTAGTTCCTAAATAATTGACAAGCATAAAACCTATACCCTGCACTGCCTCCCTCCAGGATGGTAAACTAATAATACAATAGAATCAAAACAAGTTACCAGGAGAGGGAATAGGGGTGATGGAGAAAGGAATACCTTTTTCTTAGTTCCACAAAGAGTTGAGGACCTAATTACGTTTAAGTATAATCCGACCAGCCTCTTCTCATGCTTAGCTGCACTGAGTGACACTATTTGTGATGCCCAGTGTGCTGAAACTGAACAGGTTGCTGTCAGTTTAAAAATGACTATAATAAAAGTGACCATGAAGATGGATCTTGTGATTTTGCGTTTCTAATCAGTCATCTGTGAAGAACACTTTTGCTTTGATTCAGCAGACTGGTGACAGCCTTGATTGATGGTGCGTGGGGATGAAGAAAGGTTATTAACTGTCTTCCTATTAAGTGCAATGTATTATTACCCCTCTAGGTGCATCTCATACTTTAAGTTAAAGTACTTACTCAGGTAAGGTCAAGAATGAACTCTATGGAGATGGTATTCATTCGGCTGAAAATGAGCAAGGCATCCTTGCATTGAGTTTTTTTTAATTTAGTACTTAAACTATGTTTAATTCCCCTGTCTTATTCATTAGCTAAAATAGAGAAATTTCCTCCTTCCATCAGCATCCATACTGAAAATATTAATGGTATAGAAATGTGCTTTAAAAGTAAATATTTGAATGTAGAGCTAAGCAACATGTGTGTGGCAGGTATACAAATCCATATTTAAATAAAAGGTCATATATTGTGATAGGAGGGTATTTTTAAGGACAGACACTAGATTTGATTTATGGCTAGAAAATAACTCTCTGTATAACATTTTTTATTTTTCAATCATCCATACATAGCAAGCTTATGTAAAAAGGAAAAAAATAGCAATTTCTAAGAAACTCAACAGATCTACTGGAATATCTAGATATTTGTTTTGGTTTAAATGTAATTTACTAATTTATTAATTCTATCTCATTTTAATGTTTTTAAAATTATAAATATTACACCTAGAAGAACATTTGAATGACAGTTTCTGTTCATGTCATTGACTACCATACATACATACACACATTCATTCACAAAGAATATTACAGATCCTAATGTATTTAAAGTTTTCCAGTAACTAAGGATACACCCTAAAAGGAAATAATGAAATTTTAAATGTTATCACATTTCCTGTGTTCATGTACTCTTATTGCAACCAAAATGTACTAAAAGAGTTTTGTACACTTCATTTAACTTCTTTGTTAAAACATCTTAAATTTAACAGTGAGGTTCTGGGAGATAGATTAGATGTATGCATTTTAATTTACAATTAGAGTATTCTGTTTCTTCTCACATTGGTCACTGTAAACAGTTGGTGCACATCAAATGTCATGTGGATTAGCCCAAAACATTTGCCGATATTAATAACTGGGCATTGCAGTATCCATTTAAACTATGACCAAATTTCAACTCTGTGTGCTCGGCAGTTCATCGTTGAACTGCAGAGTGGTGCAGAGTAAGAAAATGTTCCCGGAATGCTAGTAGAGTCTCAGTGCGGGGAAGATTATATTACGTCCAAAAGTTTCCTCTAGTTTATTACGACCTGTTCTCCAGTGTCAGTTATCAATACTCCCTTTTTGTGTGTAATAGGTTATATTTTGAAATGTACTATTTCAAACTATCAGGATCCATCAACAAGGAAATACAGAGAAAGGAAGAAAATGAATTTCAAGATTTCATTAAATTTCTGTGTAGAGCCACAAAAATTGGCTCTGTCCTACTCTGCTTAATATTACAATCACTGTTTAAGAAACCTTTCTAGTGCTAGTGCGACAGCGTTTTATGCATGCCAAGTGTAACTTAAATACTTACACACTGAAAGCCTCTTCCTAATAAATGTTAGATCAATATGAAAATTGTTTATATAGTAAATTTTATTTATGTGGAGTGGACTTAAGGGTTGATTTTAGATTTCATACAAGGTGTTCTCGAAAATGACACAGTAACATTATTATTAAGTGGATTTCTCTTTTTTTAAGAGACCAACTTACATTCTGAAATTTAGAAATCAGCAATGATATAAGTGACAGAAGGGAATGTATGGTCACTGATAGCCTTCTATAGTCTTGAACAAATATTTGTCAAAAGTTTTCACAATGAAATTATAAACTAATAAGAAATAGTATGTTGTGTGTTTCTCAAAAACATTGTCTTCCTTTAAAAACAAAAAAGAAAAATGCAATGTCAGTCTATATCCTGTGAACAAGATGCTCTGAACTATTAACCGAAGTCCTGTCTTTCTGGGGAGTTTCTGAAGGAAAACAAGGAAAGACAAAGGCTGAGTAGGCCCAGGAGGGACACACAGATTTTCTAGTTACCCATTTCCTAGACTCCTTTGTTTCTTCTCTTCAGAGAATCAAAATCTAGGCCACGCATGACAAACAGCACACGGTTTATGAAAAAGCAAGGGAAAGGCAATTTCAGGTAAAGTTTAGGACGGTTCCAAGGCATAGCTGAAATTGATATTGAGATATATTTTATATATATTCCAACACGGGCAGACAGTAAAAGTTCAACAGGCAGCATTTCCCTTTATCCTTTTCCCACTCAAAGCAGAATGTTGCATTAATAGTGTTTAAGCAAGTGACAGACTGTTGAAGAAAAAAAAACCACACCTTCGGGCTAAGTCCTGACAATTGGTTCTGGGGCTGTTGTGACTTGGTGGTTCCTTCCACTCTAGGTACAAGGCATCTTTAGTTCACAGTATCTAGGGCTTGGGTGACTTTGAGTTTGAAGCTCTCTCTTCTGCAGCCATCGCAATCCTATACGCACCCTTCCCCCTCCTCCTCCTCACCTACTAGGGAATTTAGGGTCCGGGTATGAACTGGGTGTTGCACATCTGTGTAGCCAGACGGTGGAGGCTGACAGCTGCTGACCACCCCCAGACTGTGTACCTGAGCTAGTGGCCTCTCTGTTCCTCTGCCCAGCCCACTCCCGTCTACAACCCTGCTGCGGTCACGCCAGCCGGTGATTTGATAGGCTTGTCGGGTTGCCATGGTGTTGACTTCTTGCCTCTGAGGAGCTGCCCAATGACTGGAGGTCTGGGATTAAAGCGGGAAGAGGCAGCGGCCACAGCGAATTTCAGCGTCAGCTGCAGCAGCGAGAAACCAGAAGCCAGAGGACGAGGTCTTCGGGCAGCGCTCCCCTCCCGCAGCCCGGCCGCAGTGAGGGTGGAGATGAAGGGGGAGGTGGGAATGCTGACCACTAGACAGCAGAGGAATAATTCCTAAGCGATCTGTTCGCATAGGAGGAAAACCCTGCCAGGATCCGTTATTATTCACACAAAACATGACCAGGGCGGGTGGTGGGACTTGGAGGAAAGGGTGTTAAAAGGGACGTGGGTGGGTGATACACCTTCCCGCACGTCCCACCCTTCACCGGGCCAACGAAGTAATTTAGCAAAATAAAGAGACGCTACCGTGGGAACTTTAGATCCTGGAACCCAACTTACTCTGAGAAGATAAAGAGTAATTAGACGGCAACGGAATAGATGGAAGTCGTTGGCTGGCAGGCGGCTAGCGACGCAGGGTTGTGTGCGCGCAGCCCCGACGGAAACCGTAAACCGCGCAAGGAAAGGGAAGGACCCGCTTCTGTTATGAATTAGTAGGTAGGTGAAGGTTATGCAAAGAAGAAAAGGGAAAGTGAAGCTGTTAAAAGAATAGAATAAAAACCCTTGGGAGTTGAACTCGGAATCCACCCCCTCCCGCACCAATCCAGAGGAGGAGGCAAGAGCGCGTTCTGGTGCGAGGAGAACTCTCTGGAATGTCTGGAGGGCTGCAGAGCAGTGCCCGGGTGCTAAAGAAAAGGCAGGACAGAACCCTGGGGGAGGGGCTGGTAGGAAGGACTGGGCGATTCGCCGAGAAGACAGAGATTTCGAAGAGTGAAATTCCGATCGCGAGCGAAGTACAGAAGTTCGTTCAGACCTGTATCGAAAAGGAGGGAGGAAAGGACAAGAGTCAGTAAGAAAGGAAAAGAACAAGGTGCGGGCTGCCGAGGGAGAGCGTGGGAAGGCAGCCACAGGCCACTGGAAGGAGCCACTGTCAGGACCCAGGGTCAGAAGCGTCGCTACTGGAGCGACTTCGGTGGCGGACAGGGCGCTGCGCGCAGCACCGCGAGCTGGACACCAGGCGCCGCGCAGCGTGCGCCGGGCTCCGGGCACCGCGCGCACTTTTCGGCGAGAACAGGGGCTGCTGGTTCAGCCTGCAGGGTCCACCGCGAGTCCCAAACACATGCTTCACGAACTACCTTACAGTCACTTTCATTGATTTTCTTTAGCAAATAAACATAATACTCGTTACCGAAACACGTCCTTTTGCTGCTGCTAGAAAGTCGTGCTCTCTGAGGACTGCGTTTCTCGGGACAGCAGTTTTCCTGCCTTCTAATAAAGTGTTTCCCTTCAGTTAAAGGATCAGACCGTGTGATCACCTTCAGATTTGAGGAGTCGACTCCTCGCCTCCCCTCCCCTCCCCCCATCATTTAGGCATCACCTTTTAGAATAAGAAGACAGGTCCAGACACAAGTTTGTAAACCTGGTAGGGCGCCCTTACATTTGCATATTAATTTGTGCTGGCAAGAAGTAATTCAATTTGAAAGAAAGACGCTGGCAAAGAAATTGACTCCTTTGCAACTGCAGGGAAATTAACAGGAGTCCGACAGCCACACCTAAGCTAATCCTCTTGAGTTGTCTCTAAGAAATATTTCCTTTAAAAATAAAGTATTTATTTTAAAGTAGCCCCCCTCCCAAGACAGTTTCTGCTCGAGGTTCTTCCATACATGTCAAAGGGTTGTTGAATTATTCATTATTGTAATTACTATCATCATTGTCATTATCCCTTTCCATGTGGAAATAATTTTATTATCGTAATTTGATATCTGAAGAATTTCCTGTTAGTCGTTTGATAATTTTTTTTTCTCTTGACAAGTTTTGTTTATAAATGAGACAGAGAAAATGTTTTAAATGCTTTGATGTTTGCTATAGATTTCCGTTTATCTAATCGATCGTAATGCCAATAAAATCGATTAAAGGTTTAGTGTTTTACAAACAACTATTTTGTGCTTTTTGATTTTATGTTCAGAATGATTTTAATAAAGCTAATACTTTCCTTGAGCATTCTCCCCTTAAAAAAGCAAAACGTTTATCGTTTTCCCTTTTATTAGAAACTGCCACTTAAAGTTCTAATGGGAAAATAAAAAAATATAAGCAATGGTTGCAATGGTTTAGATTTCATTCTCTTGTTGCTCGAGGTATTTAAATAGAGCCCTTTAAAATCTTGGTGAATTATATGTGATCATCCAGTGATTGCGGAATATTAAATTAAACTTAGATAAATCCGCATTGAAGGAGGCAGCACCCAATCCTGAATTTATTTCCCATTTTCTCTAACAGCATCACTGTGCTCCTCTCTTTGCTATGATAGTGTGCCAAATCTGGGCATTTTGAAAACATTTTCCATAAGCTTTAACAGGGGACTGATCGACAAAGAAGAAAAGAAGATGATCTTTTCCCTCTGAGGTATAGTTTCTTTAACCTTTTTCTCTTAGACTTTCACTGAAAATCATTTTAAAGCAAAAGTTTGAAAATCATTTAATCACTTTTTTTTTTGCTTGCACCTTTTTCTATCTTGTAATTATTCCTGAAATGGAGTTTTGGTTACAATATAATGTAAAGCTATAATTTCTACACCTTGGCAAACAATATTTGTTTCCAAAATCTTTAATTTAACATTTAGTTTCTGCTAAGCTGTATTTTGTAATTAAAGATTAATTTAATGTTGTGTTTTATAACTTAGATCAGATGGTCTTTTTTTTTTTTACTGTGGGATTTAATGGTTCTGTTGTATCTAATATTTAGGATCATTACATACTGAGTGGCTTTATTCAACTATAAAGATCTGCACTTTTGTCTGGGAAATATGAATGCTTGGATGACTGTTGTATCTTGTTTTAAAATAATTATATTTGGTGGTCGGAGTTTACACAGGATTCCATTGACTAGATATAGATATTTTGGGCTTTCAAAGATCACAATTTTATCTTCTCTTCAATGAAATCACCGTTATTCTTTCTTCCTTTTCCTCCCCACTTGTCTGTCCTTTCCTATCTGCATCATTGTGCATCACTGTCTCTTAGAGTTCTTCCCCAGATGGAATGCAAAATGTTCGTTGGATACTCCAGCTGGAAATAGATCCTTGTATTTTGAGAAGGGTGTGCTTTGGATCCTGCGTTGTTTGGCTGGTGTGAATGTGTGTCTGTGTGCTGGGAGGAAGGGGGGTGGTAGTTGCAGTGTTGATCAGGAGTCCTCATTAATTTGCATATGAGCTGTGGAAGTGCTTGAGAACAGTCCTGCCTGACTTTGTTTATAAACACTGGGCTGGTTGCCTGGAGGGAAAGGAGGTCACAGCGCAGTCTGAGCCCTGACCTCTGAAAGGCCAGAGGGCGGCTGACTTTTCTCTTTCCCTCGCCCCCCCCTTCCCTCCCTTGATTCCTTCCTCAGACCTTCTAGAACTCCTCCCCCTCCTTACTTTACCTGAGTGTAACTTTACATAATGACCAACCCCACCCAACACACAAATAAAAACAGGTCAAACCTCCAAGAAAAAACAAAGACGGTAGAAGAGATTAAAGTTAAGCAAGCAAATGGACTGTAGGAAGAGAGAAATATACAGGAATATGAAAGTACACAGTTAGAGACAGTGTCGGGGGCATTTCTATACAAAAGAGATAAGAGCCAGGTTGGGGGAGGGGAGGGAGTCCGTGCGCACAAAACTACACACACACACACACACACACACACACTCAAAATGCCTTTCTTTTCTGAATCTCATTTCATCTAGTTCACTCACCACACAGTGAGTATCCACTTTGGATGTTAGGTTATATTTTAAATACCCACTTTTCTTTAGTTCTCAGGAAAATGTACCCCTTTTTTTTCTAGTAAAGAAATCTGGCTCTCTCCCAGGCGATTTGTTGAATTATCTGATTGTAAATATAATGCGTTTGTGACGCCTTCCCAAAGAAGTCCTGCACTTTCCGATTCCCTGTCAACTTCACATCTCCCCCTTACGCACATACATGACCCCCACCTTCTCACCTTCCCACGCACACAGAATGACAGACCTTTGTATCACGTTGCAGTGTGTTTTGGAAAGGAGTTGCTGAGTTAAACAAAATGTTAGTTAACAGACTGCCTTTGTTAAATAGCCCCCGTGTGGAGAAGATCCAACAAAAAGAAAGAAGGGGGAGGAGGGCGGCTGAGGATCTCGAGAGTCTGTGGCGTTGTCAAGGGTTCCTAACGCTGAAATCTTGTAATACCTTGTTTCAAACTGAGCACTTCTGTAGACCCCGGAAGCTCGGCCACTAGACTGGGAACCCTTTCCCCTCGGGCCGAAGCTGGTCTGGAGCTGGCGGCACGTGGGGCTGGGGGCTGCGGTATTTCTTACCGAACTGAGGAGTGAGACAGCTGAAG
>PVKM010022016.1:0-22164 GCA_004027735.1 Carollia perspicillata
TTTTCAGTTGTTCTGGGGCCACGTTTTGGATGTAACACAAGCCCTTGGTCAGTGTGGCTCAAACTATTTCAGAACCGGCCAGCAGAAGTGCCTCTCACACCCAGCCCTGAGTCCCTGTCTCCATTTCCGGATGTTCCCATTCTTCTCCTTCTTGAGGTGGAGTGCCTTCATCCCACACCTTCCTCACCAAACCTCCCCCAGGTCACAGCCCTCCCTGTCCTCAGAAGAGTCCACCATGAGCCTGAGATGACAGAAAAGATACTTGAACCCATGGCCCAGGGCATGTAGTGACTCCAAATGTGGGGCCCTTTAAGGGTGTTTTAGTAGCCCTGACATCCTGAGGAATCTGGAATAACACATGGAGAAGAAGTTCACTTGGCTGGCCCCAAATGAGGACTGTATGACCAATAACATAGATGTTAACCGTGGAACAGGAATTGCTTTATCTGTTGTCCAGCTTCAGGGTGAGTCTTCTGAGCAAGACATATTATTAATAAATGAGCAAAAAAATAAATAAGGACCTGCCCTCCTCCTTTGTGACTTATGACTGATGCTGTGAAAAGTGGAAGATGAGATGAGCAAGCATGAAAACAGTGTGTTAGGAAGATATTTATCCCTGGAGTTTGTCATTTTGTGTCTCGTTATTGGATATCATGTGCATAGATTTAGATGAACAAATCTTTCATTTGTAATTAATGCTTATCATTGGTCCATGCAAGACCCTCTTAATTTATCTATCTGCTTATCTATCTATTATCTATCTATCTATCTATCTATCATCTATCTATCTATCTATCTATCTATCTATCTATCTATCTATCTATATCTATCTATCTAACATCATCATCATTCTATTATTTATTTAGTTAAGTAATTTTTAAAAATATATTTTATTGATTATGCTATTACAGTTTCATTTTTTCTTCTCTTTATTGCCCTCCATCCGCACCACCCCTCCCACCATCATTCCCCATACCTTAGTTCATGTTCATGGGTCATACATATAAATTCTCTGGCTTCTCCATTTCTTATACTATTTAACTTCCCCTGTCTACTTTGTACCTACCATTTACACTTCTTATTCCCTGCACTTTTTCCCCATCCTCCCCTTTCCCCCTCTCTACTGATAACCCTCCATGTGAGCTCCATTTCTGTGATTCTGTTTTAGGTGTTCGCTTAGTTTATTTTCATTTTTGTTTTTTTCCTAGGTTCAGCTGTTGATAGTTATGCATTTGTTGTCATTTTACTGTTCATATTTTTATCATCTTCTTTTCGTTAGGTAAGTCCCTATAACATTTCATATAATAAGGGCTTGGTGATGATGAACTCCTTTAACTTGATCTTATGTGGGAAGCACTTTATCTGTCCTTCCATTCTGAATGATAGCTTTACTGGATAGAATAATCTTGGATGTGGGTGCTTGCCTTTCATGACTTTGAATACTCCTTTCCAGTCCCTTCTTGCCTTTAAGGTCTCTTTTGAGAAATCAGCTGATAGTCTTATGGGCACTCCTTTGTAGGTAGCTGTCTCCTTTTCTCTTGCTGCTTTTAAGATTCTCTCTTTATCTTTAATCTTGGGTAATGTAATTATGATATACCTTGGTGTGTGCTTCTTTGGGTCCAGCTTCTTTGGGACTCTGAGCTTCCTGGACTTTCTAGAAGTCTATTTCTTTTGCCAGATTAGGGTTCTCCATTATGTTTTCAAATAAGTTTTCAATTTCTTGCTCTTGCTCTTCTCCTTCTGGCACCCCTATAATTCAGATATTGGAACATTTAAAGTTGTGCTAGAGGTTCCTAAGCCTCTTCTCATTTATTTTTTGAATTCTTGTTTCTTTATTCTGTTCTAGTTGAATGTTTATTTCTTCCTTCTACTCCAAATTGTTGATTTGAGTCCCAATTTCCTTCCCGTAGTGACATTTTGGTTCCCTGTATATTTTCCTTTATTTCACTTTGCATAGCCTTCACTTCTTCCTCTATTATGTGCCCATACTCAACCATTTCTGTGAGCATACTGATTACCAGTGTTTTGAACTCTGCATCAGATAGGTTGGCTATCTCTTCATTGCTTAGTTCTACTTTTGGAGCTTTGAACTGTTTTTTCATTTGGGCCATATTTTTTTTTGTCTCTGTGCCATGTAATAGTAAGGGGCAGAGCCTTAGGTATTCACAGGGTGGGGCAAACTATGTCATTGTGTTGTGGTCCTGTATGTGGGGGAGGGGTCCAAGAGGCAACAATGCTGTTTGCTCATCTCCCCACTGACTTTCAGTAACTTTTCCTGCTTCCTAAAAGCAAACTGGGCCATTCTGGTGCTATTTATCAGGTGTGTGGGCTTGTGTACACTCTAGGACCCTGTGGGTCTCTCCAACAAACTCTCTTGTGAGGCTGGGAGTTTCCCTGCCACCACAATTCCCACAGGTTTATACAGTGAGAGGTTTTGAGGCTTTATTTCACCAGTGGTGGGACCTTGGGTTGCATGTTCTTTATCACTCCCCTGTTGTTTTTCCTGATTTATTTGTGCATGAATGTGTGACCGACTGGTCTGCCAGCTTCCATCTTGCCTACCCAATTGTCCAGCTTCAGCCTTGCCTTGAGTCCTCTCCACCCGCTTCCAGTCTCTGTCCTACCTCCTGGTCTGGATGAATGTTTCTTCTTTAACTCCTTAGTTTTTGGGCTTCCGTGCTTTTTGATTTTTCTGGCAGTTCTGGTTATTTTTTATTTTTAAATTGTTGTTCTTCTTTTGGTTGTGCAAGGAGGCAAAGTATATGTACCTACACTTCCATCCTGGCAGGTAGTCTCTTCTATTTATTATTTAAATAACAAATAAAAATACACCACACAAGAGAAGATGAGGACTTTGATAGTAAGTTATATGTACCTACTTAGTTTTCAAGGGAAATCTAAGCTCCTACTTGCCCCTGTTGATATAACCACCATCCTGAATCTTGTATTTATCATTGTTTGCTTCCTTTTGATATATTTTTATCACATTTACTACATGTATTCCTAAAAAGTACTATTTTATTCTATTTTCAAGTCAGATTTCCTGAAGTATATTTTACAAGCAGGAAATAATCGCCCATTTAAACTATACAATTCTGTGAGTTTTGACTAACATACACCATTGTGTAAACAGAACTACAGTGAAGTTAAAGACCAATTCCATTGCTCTAATATATATTCTCATGACCCTATGTAGCCAGCCCTTCCCCACACCACACCTGGGCAACCACTGATCCATTGTTGTTCCTTATAATTTTGCCTTTTCCAGAAGGTCACATAATTGGAATCATATACTACCTAGCATTTAAAGGCTGGCTTTTTTTTTTCCACACAGAATGATACACTTCACATTTATTGTGTCATTTCATATATTAGTAGTTTGTTCCTTCTTTATTGCTAAATAGCATTCCATTCTGTGGATGTATCACATTTTTTATCCATTCATCTGTTGAAGGACATGGGCTGTCCCCAGTTCAGGGCAATTATGAATAAAGCCACTTGTTACCACTGACTTACAGGTGTTTTTGTGAACATGAATTTTATTTCTCTTGGTAAAATGTCTAAGAACAGAGTTTCTGGGGAAAATGGTATATGTTTTATTTTTTAAGAAGCTGGCAAACTTTTCCAAAGTGGCTGTACAATTTTGCATTCCTGCCATCTACAACTGAGGATCTAGTTGCTCCGTGATCTTGATTGTACTTGGCATTGCCAATTATCACTATTGTTATTATTTATTTTATCCACTATAATGTGTGCAAAGTGGTGTCTCATGTTGTTCCCAATTTGGGTTTCCCTAATGACTGATGATGTTGAGTGTCTATTCATGTGCCTGCTTGCCATCTAATATCTTTGTTGAAATGTCTGTTCAAATATCTTGTCCATTTTAAATGTTTTTTTCTTTTCTTATTATTTATTTTCAGCATTTTTATATATTATAGACATAAGTAATTCATCAAATAAGTGTTTTGCAAGTGTTTTCTCTAAGACTGTGAGATTTTCTTCACATTTTCTAAATGTCTTTTGAAAAGTGAAAAATTTTAACTCTGATGAAGTCCAATTTATTAAGGTATTTTTTGAAATGTTTTCTTTCTTGTCTATCCAAAAATTTTTGTATAATCCAAAATCACAAAGATTTTTTTCTGATATTTTATTTTACAAGATTTATAGACTTATGTTTTACATTTAGAACCATTTTATATACTGAATTAATTTTTATATGTAGATATCAGATACAATTAATTTTTTTACACATAAAGATGTTCAATTGTTTCAGCACCCTCTCTTGTAATAACTGTCCTTCCTCCATTCAATTTTTGTTTAAAATAAATCAGTCGTGTATCCTGGGTCTATGTTGGACTCCATGTTCTTTTCCATAGATCTATACTTGCCTTGCTCCCAGTCTTAGGAGGAAGCCAATTGTTCTCTCTATCGGGTGTGATATTAGCTGTAGAGTTTTTGTAAATGCCCTTTATCAGGTCAAGGATGTTTTCTTTTATTCCATATTCTGAGAGTTTTTATGCTGAATTGATACTGGATTTTTTTCAAATGTTTTTTTCTGCATCTGTTTAGATGATCATATGTTTCCCCCACCTTTAGTTGAATTCTCTTCAGTGAATGCAGTGTTGTCTCAACCATTTCTACCCTCTTCTTAGAATTGCTTTCTGGATTTTTCTGTTTTTACGTTTACAAAAAATGCATAATTTTACATATTGAGTGTCTTGTATAATGTGACCTAATATGAGCTGTTTTTTTCCAGTCTGTGCATACAAGATGAAATCACAATAAATATATTTGCCCAAATCACAGTAGCTCAAAATGACCATCCAAATAGTCACAAACTATCTCTGTTCAATTTTTTGGAATCTCCAAAGGGAAGTGCCACATGGTTGTGAAGGCCAGTCTGACAGTGCTTGTCACCACACTGTCTACCCAGCTCCTCCTGTCCTCATCCAACTCATATCTTTAATGTCCTAGTTTACAACTGGTGTCCCAGTGTGATTTCCCAGTAGTGTCCTGGTTTGGATGATAACAGAGAGAGAAGAGATGGAAGTGGTGCTAGCATCACATATGGGGCTGCTCAGAAGGTCCAGCCTGACCTTGATGTGTGACTGGGAGAAGAACATCACCCACTGTCCTCTTCCAGAGTCCTTGTTTTTCTATTGGCAGGTCTTCCTCCTCTGACATTAATCCCCAAGTTCCTATATTTAACATACTTCAAATGACCATTAGCTGTGGGTCGGGCACCATGCTCAGCCCTGGGGATACAGTTGTAAAGGAGACAACAGCCTGTCCTCACAGGGCCGACAATCTGGCAGAGAAGAATCACAAATGGTGAATTATAACCATGGAGTATATTAAAGAGAAATTGCAGGTTCTGTGGAACATGTAAGAAAGTAATTCATGGGTTCAGATTTCTGCAAAAATAAATAGTTTTCCTCTGTAACTTGTAGTTCAATAGAAGCCAGTACTTTGTACTTTTTGGTCCAAATTAGTACACTCCTGAGTCATTAGGCAACAACAACTGAAGAGTAACATCCATCTCAGTGGTTGGGTAAGTTCCAAAGTTGTGGGTAGCTCTCAGTGGAGAGACTTCCCTGCCTTCCCTGAAATGCAGTGACTTCTATCTGGCTTCCTCCAGGCTCTGTCCAAGGTTTCTTGTCTCATTAGCCCCTGCTTTAGTCTTGGAGTTTTTGCTCACTGATTTTCTGTCCATCTCAACAAGGAGCATCCTCTTCACAACCCCTTCCCTTCTCACAGAACAGCTGCTCCTTCATGACAGAAGCATAGCTGGGAGGCCGTGGGCCCTCCCTCCTGGACCAGGAGGGGAGCTCCCTGAGGGTCAGTGTTGGGATCAGCCTGTCCTCAGGAGCCTGGCACCCTGTAGTGTAGAGATATTGGAGGGAATGCAGTTCATTTCTGATTCCTCTTCTTCAAAATGTACTCAGAGAAGTTAAATCTCAATTCATCAATAATAAGAAATGAAGCAAACACAAAACTGTTCTTCCTCATCTCAGGGACAGGACTGTGTGAAGGTACCTTCCAGAACAGGAGGCTCAGCTTCTCTCAGAGAAAAGGAGTCAGGGAGCATGGAAATACCACCCAGTTTCTTATTTTGAGGATGTCTGTTGCTGGCTTTTCATCCACATATCAATTTCCCTTTTAGATGGTGTCTAGCATTTCTGGAATATAAACTACCTCCTTACAACCACTGAAAACATTCCATATGCATTCAGGCTCTAATACGAATCAGTTGATAATTTTTCTTGGTACTAGAATTTCAATTCAAGTCCAATCCTGGAACCATAGCACCTAAATATCTTCAACACTTAAAGAGAGCCCCAGGGGAGTCTCAGTTTGCCTCTATGCATATTAGGAAATTGTAGAAGAAACCGTGCTATTAACACCATCATATGGGGGCAGGAAGCTAGGAATTTTATGAAAACTGTCAGCAGAGGATGATTTTCCTAGTAGGATAGAGGTAGTGGAGAGAGGAGGCTTCTCAAACCCCTCTGAGTAAAGTGCTTGACCCACAGCTATTGCTCGTTTAGTTAAATGTAGGATTTTGGGAATTAATGACTGAGTAAGAAGAAATTTGGGAGGAAGCTGGCAACAGGAAGGCCAGATCTGTAGGAGAGAAAAACCCCAAAGACAGGCCCAACCTTCTGAGGGGCCCCATGGATGATGGTTACACCACTTCCATCTCTTCTCTCTAGATCATCATCCAAACCAGGACACTACTGAGTAATGGCATTGGGAAGCCAGCTGTAAACTAGGACTTTCTAGGTATCCCAGGAGGGAGAGTACCCCTATTTTGTGGCATTATCTAAGCTGCCCCATCCAAAAAAATTGATGAAAATAGTAATGAGTTTCTCTTTATTCTTTCCCCCTTCATCCTCATCACAGAGTCCACATGGAAAAGAGTTTCTCATCTCATCATTCACAATTTCCCCTTTGCAATCCAACATCTAGTTGTGGGGTTCTCATGACTTGAGGAAAATGGCTGCCAGAGCTGACAGGAGGCTGAGACCAAAAGTGTGGCCTGGGGAGTGGGAGGGGGTGAAGAGCCTCTTCTGGAGGCAAGAGAATGTCAGCAAAGGTGCAATTCCTTCCTGCACTGCCTGCACCACCTCCTCCTGAGCTAACACCCAAAGGCCCAATATAAGTCCTCCATAAGGTCTCACTCATGGGATCATTATGCTTCCATGGGGTTGAGTTATAGAATGAAGTGAGAAAAACAAAATTGTCTAAAGGCAGGCAGCCAGTCCTATAGGTTTTAATGGTCATTAAAGAGTAAAACACATATCCTATAAAAAAGACTTCATTCAGAATCACTTAATTAACAGTGTGCCCTCCTCTACAACCTGTTTTTCACCAGTTAACAAAAGGCCATGAACATTTTTTTTCATAAGAAAATATATGAGGTCTGTGCTGAAAAAGTCCCGACATTTTTAACATAATGAAAATGATTTGTGCAACCGGTGTATCCTGGCAACCGTTGAAAGTGGACTGGAATGTGCATGTGTCAACAATGATGACTTCACTGTTGTCAGTGGGTGTGGTAGATACTACTGAGTGAGCATGTGTACTGTGTGGTTGTCAAATTCAAAATCACTGAGCAAATAGAGCAATGAATCTGCATCTGATTTCGCATTAAGCTTGAATATTCCTCTGCATAAACTATTAGTATGATTCAGAAGGCTGAAGCTATGGGCAACCAAGGATTGGCAGGTCCATCATGCCAACATGATGGCATGATGACAACATGCCCTCTCATGAATCATGTATCATGCAGAATTTTTTTGGTGAAGCATCAAATCACCCAGGTGACTCAGTCCCCTACAGCCCAGATTCAGCACCCTGCAGCTTCTGGCTTTTCCCAAAACTAAAATCACCTTTGAAAGGGAAGAGATTTCAGACTGTCGATGAGATTCAGGAAAATTCAGGGGGGCAGCTGATGGTGATTGGGAGAACTGTGTGAGGTCCCAAGGTGCCTACTTTGAAGGGGACTGAGGCATCATTGTCCTGTGTACAATGTTACTTGTATCTTGTATATTCTTCGATAAATGTCTCTATTTTTCATATTACATGACTGGATACCTTCTGGACAGGTCTCACAAATCCATAATATAATGTTATTATAATAACAAAAGTTACTTAGATTATAGCTGGATTATTTTTAAAAATATTTTTTATATAATTGTTGTTCAAGTACACTTTTCTGTCTTTTACTCCCATCCCAGCTCACCCCCAGCCCTCTCCACCTCCCTCCCATTTCCACCCCTCCTAGTTTTTGTTCATTTGTCCTTTATATTTGTTCCTGTTGACCCTTCCCCTTTTCCCCTGAAATTCCCTCCCCTCTCCCTTCTGGTCAGCCTGTTCTCTATTTCAGTGTCTTTGGTTATATTTTGCTTGTTTGTTTGTTTTGTTGTTTAGGTTCCTGTAAAAGGTGAGATCACATGGTATTTGTCTTTCACCACCTGGCTTATTTTGCTTAGCATAATGCTTTCCAGTTCCATCCATGCTATTGCAAAGGGTAGGAGCTCCTTCTTTCTTCCTGCTGCATAGAATTCCATTGTGTAAATTACAGATGCATTATTAAACTTTGTACTTTTAATTATATTTATATTTTTGACTGTAGCTAAATATTACAATAGACTCAATTGTGCAATGATCTTAAGTTTAGATAAATTCACTAAAAAATACACATTTACAACTCTGGTCAATGCTCTTATTTGTCCATGAACACGTAGCTGGGTCTGCTCCCTTCATGCCTGAAACTCCATGCTGCTCCCTGGGTGCAATGAGGTCATCTGAGGGCTCCCTCCACAAGACAAGGCCCTGCACCAGTCATGATCCCTTGCCTACATCTCATTGCCAGGAGTGCAGGAGGTTAGCATGGATTATATGTAAAGGCCATGGTCACTGGAGCAGCCTGGAGATGTTGTATACATTAAATTACACTTATCGCTTGGAATTGTTTTATGATTTATTCATTTGTCTTTGTGGGTCTGTCTTAATAGAATGCAAGAGCAGAATTCTTTCATAGCCATCCCTGCTCCCAGAAAAGTACCTGAGACAGGCTGAACCAAGGTAAATGAGAGAAAGAAGGAAGGAAGGAAGGAAGGAAGGAAGGAAGGAAGGAAGGAAGGAAGGAAGGAAGGAAGGAAGGAAGGAAGGGCCAGATTCCCCAGAAGCCCCAGGGGGAGTCATGTGAGCAGTCATTATGCTTCCTTCTTGAACCTCATTAATTGGATATTATGCAAGTGCTCAGGATAAAGGCTGGAAGTCTAGTCCTGGGGGTGTGCCAGGCTGTTACCTCCCACTGATTGTGAAAGCAGCAACATGCTCAGGCCATGTGTCACAAACCCAGCACAGGATAAAAGGGTAGGAAGCTGCCCTGGGTTTCTCATCCACAGTCTCCTCAGAAACAGCCTTCTCCTGCCTCCTCTACATCTGGTGAGTGTCTGGAAGGGTACAGAACCTCATCTGGGGTTGTTAGAGAGACAGGCTCAGATCTGAATGGAGCCACAGAAGAGGCCCATAGTGGGCAGCAGTGGTGGGGAGGGTGATGGAAAGGAAGGAGCCACTCAGGCACCTGTCAGGGGCTATCAACCCCAAAAGCCACAGGTCCTCAGGATTCTTTCCCACTCTTGCTCTGAGCATGCTGTCAGGGATGCACATGTGTCCATCTGACATTCTTGAGGATGCTTTATCCAAATGTACGTGTCCCCTCCATGCTACCAATTTTTCCCTACAGAGCTTGGTTTTTATAAATTGGTTCTATAAACCAAGCTCTGTAGCAGCTTGGTCACGGAAGATAGTATTTAACAAAACCTGTGGGGAGAAGTCATTTAAATTTCTGATGCTTCTGTGACCCAAATGTGTCTTTTATTTGTTCCAGATCAAATTTCTGTGGAGATGTCCTGCCAGCAGAACCAGCAGCAGTGCCAGCCCCCTCCCAAGTGTCCCTCCCCCAAATGCCCCCCAAAGAGCCCAGCACAGTGCTTGCCCCCCGCCCCCTCCGGCTGTGCTCTTAGCTTCGGGGGCGGCTGTGGCCCCAGCTCTGAGGGTGGCTGCTGCCTGAGCCACCACAGGCAGCACCGCAGGTCCCACCGATGCCGGCTCCAGAGCTCGGACTCCTGTGACAATGGGGGCTCCAGCTGTGGCCACAGCTCTGGGGGCTGCTGATGACGTGGACTTTGATACTGAGACAAGTGATTTGCCACAGCTGGACACAGCCTTTCCTGGATACCCCTGGCTAATTGTCCCAGGCTGATTACCTAAAATGTTCTTGGGGGAGGAATGAACACTCCCCAGAGGATGCTACATGTGTATTTCCCAAGCCCAGGGGCTCCCCCTCATCTCCAACTCTCTGTGTTATTACCTGTGTCTGATGAGGTGGAAAAATAAAACCTGTCCTCACCAACTGTGTCTTAATTGTCCTTTGACTGCTCCATCCAATGCTGCTCCAGGTTTTTCCTCCTTCCACTCCTGAAGGTCCAAATGTTCCTGGTGTGGGGCTGGAACATGAATGGGTTGGATTTTCCTCACAGTGGGTGGCCCTGAGGGGCTTTGAGGGTGGGAGAAGGGCCATGTGGAGATTGGTTGCTGAGAACACTTTGAGCAAAGGGCTGACTTCTTGTGTCATATGGCAGGAAGGGACGTACTGACCTCGGAACCCCTCTATATGTTGAGGGAAGTACAGAGGACCAGAAATTGAGATGAATGAGACCAAGGAGGATTTGGAGGAGGAAAGAAAGTCTAAGAAAGAAAGATCAAGTTAACCTACCATTTTGATTGCCTTTAGGGAGAGGTGAGCTGCAAAGTTAGTAAACTGAGGAAACTGGAACTGAGGGTTTTCCTTGGGGGAATAGATGGGGCATTCAGCAAAGGGAGGCTCTGATAAAAGTGAGAAGAAAGAGTGTAGAAATGCCTCATCGGGTTACAGGTTGTAAACCTGTACATTTCTTTCAAGAGATTTGAGACAGAAGGGAACTCATTGTCATTATTTTTTGGCTGTTGAATGATACTTTTCAAACTCAACAATATTAAGAGACACAGCCATGTTACAGTTACATTGGGTCCCACCTGGGGGAGCCCCTTGCCCAGCACTTCCCAATACTCCAAACTGAAATGGTCACTCCATGGGAGCCAAGAGTGCTGCTTCACTTGGATCACTAGAATTTTGAGATAATGGTGCGGAAGATCAGGGTCTGTTACACCTAAGCTATGGTGTTTCTTGAAATGACTTTAGAAAAATGAAACGATACCATGGAACCGAAGCCACAGTAAAAGTTAAAATTTTTGAGAGAAATCAAATTTTGAGCATGGAAATTCTAGACAGAAGATAAAACCTGTGTGATACTTTGGAAATTCCCCTGAAAGAAATTAAATTTTTTTTGTCATTTCATTTTTTAAAAAGTAGAAAACTGGACATTACTTTTGCTCCAATATTCTTTGACACAAATTTTTAAAGAAACTGGAATTAGAAGTGTCAAATCCTAACTGGAGGTTGAAGCCCAATATGCTCTGCCAGTGAAATTGTTCCCAGTGATATTTAACTAAGAAAGAGAGCAAAGAAAACTAGGCATTGTGTTTAATAAATAGAAAGCTGAAGCAAATACTAGGACAGCATTCCATTGAGTTGCTAGAAAGCTGTTGCATAAACAGACTCATTCACATGCTGCAGGGGATTGCTGCCTAGGAGACAATCTTGGGAGCAGACAGGAACACCTGTCTTTGAGTGCTGTCAGCCTGGCGCCAAATTCCCAGAGAAAGGAGGAAGAGAAATTCCTCTGCTGGACACATGTACAATAGAAGTCAAAATGGCTCAGGAGGAAGAGCTGGACCATAGAGGCCTGTCAGGCTAGCCTGGGGAAAGAAGGGACTGGTTGGGAGGTGGACCCATTTGAAGCATGTCAAACTTTGGGAAGTTGATTGGTCATTTTGAGAAATCACTTGGTCTGTCTCACAGTCAAGCTAATATAATACCAAGAGGACAAAGAAGTGCACCCTCTCTCTCTATATATATATATCTCTCTCTCTATCTCTCTCCCCTACCCACCCCACCTTGTGATGCACTCACCCATGCATTCACATGATCTGTCTCCAGGGGGAACATAACCACATGAGTCTAGCAGCTCCTAGACCCGCAGAACATGGCATGGGCTTCAAAAGGACTAAGCTCTCTCTTGCTCATGGCCTGCACTTGCGTAGTGCACTCACCTGTTGATTCTGTGGCCATGTGATCCTAGCAGCCATGTGGCTCATGGTTGTGCAACTCCATACACAGCTTCCAGGAGCTGGACTACAAGTGGAAATCCATGCTAAGCTAGCCAGACACTGGACTGGACTGAACCTTGAAATGGAGCATAACTCTGGGCAGTGGCCTTTATCCTGGCCCTGCTGAAAATGAAACTGGACTTTTCCCATGGTGAGATGGATGGAGGTGGGACACTGAGAAGCAAGGAGGGCAGCTCCCTAAATTTTACACTATCAGTAAACCATACCACAAGGCCACATCTTCCCATTTGGAGTCTCGGGAAATTCTTTTCCTTTAGATTCCCCAAGAATCCTATTTCCATTTGTAACCAGTAGCAAAATCACTGACCTTCCCAAGATGGGGTTTTCTGAAGACACCACAGATGTGGGGCTTACATTGGGGCAGGTTTGGAATCCACATAATAGTGTGTATTACTTAAATGCTAGCTTTTATTATTTGCCTTTTAATATGAAAACTCAAGAACAAAGCTTGAGGTTCAGAAGTGCCTAGGATAAATTTAAGCCTGTAACCTCAAAGCATCATCAGGAATCACGCTATTGGTCAGGTTTAGCCCTGAGATGCCAGGACGATCACAGGAGGGCAGAAATAATTACGTACGGTTCTGACACCAAA
This sequence comes from Carollia perspicillata, assembly GCA_004027735.1. Lineage (NCBI taxonomy): Eukaryota > Metazoa > Chordata > Mammalia > Chiroptera > Phyllostomidae > Carollia > Carollia perspicillata. The sequence continues at coordinate 12,896 of PVKM010022016.1, forward strand.
TGTGGTTCCCAGCATGTGAGGTCCCAGTGGGTGAAAGAAAATTGGATTCTCCGGATTTGATTAGGAAGCATCCTGGGACTCATCAATTCTTGATTCAGTCATTCATAGCACAGATATTTGTCGAGCACATCTTGCATGCCAGGTACCATTCAAGGCAGTGGGGATACAATGGGAACTAGACTAATTTCCTCCTCACTGGGAACAGAAATCCAAGTGGGCGTTTTCCAGGCAGGGACTTATATTTGCTTGCTCTTCATTCAGTTGTGCTTCATTCTGAAGATTTATGTCCCCTCCCACTTCAAATCTATGTGTAAAAATCTTAATCACCAAGGGGATGGTACTAGAAAATGGAGCCTTTGGGAGTTGATTAAGTCATGAGGATGGAGCCCTTGCATATGAGATTAATGCCCTTAGAAAAGGGACCCCAGAAACGTCCCTGATACCATGTGAGCACCATGGAACAATTGCCATCTAAAAAGCAAGCCCTTCCCAGAACTGAATCAGCTGACACCTTGATATTGGACTTCTTAGCCTCCAGAAGTGTGAAAGACAAAGTTCTGTTGTTTTAAGTGGCCTGAGTGGACAAGTTGGATTTTCATCACTTGGTGTGTGATGGGCACCAGTGTAGGTAGAATAAACCCAGCTTGGCAAAATTTAAGACATGAACATGGTTGATTTTGTGGGGATTAGTAAGGGAACTAGTGACAACTGGTTCCTCAGCAATGCCAAAAACTTCAAACGGAAGATAAGTGTCTAATAGGAGAAAAACAATGGGTGTCTTGGTTGCTATTGTTACATAACACATCATCTGAAATTTAGTGGTATGAAACAACTGTTTTAGTTTTCTCACAGTTTTGTGACTCAGGAATTCAGGAAAGGCTCAGGTGGGCAATTCTTGTTTGAGTCTTTCATGCACTTGCCAACTGGATGTCAACTGGAGCGCAGTCCCCTGAAGGTTTGACTGGACTAGACATCCCAGAAGACTCACTCAGATGGTGGTAGTTGACGCTGGCTGTCAGCAGGGTGCCTCTAGGCTGTACCTATACCTGGTCTCTGGAATGATGGTTTCAGGGTAGTCTTGAGACTTCTTACATGATACCGGGCTTCCCCTAGAGAGAGCCTCTCAAGAGGGCCAGGAGGGATCTACTTGACTTTTTGTGACCTAGCTTCAGAAATCACATAGTATCCTTTCAGCTATATTCCATGGGTCAAGCAGCCACAAGCCTGTAGATTCTGGAGGAGAGAATGTAGACCACACTCTCCCATTGAGAGGCCATGTCAAAGAATTTTGAGACATGTTTTATAACCATCAGGGTGGGAATATTGACCACTTTCTTTATCCTCTTTCAGTTTATGCTACCTATTCTGGAAGCTCCAGTATAAATTCTTGTTCTCACAGTGCTTTGAAAACACTCAGATTTTGGCCATGGTTGTAACATATTCAAGCTTTGAAGAGAATGGCTGCTACTACAGCCTTCAAGTAACTAGAGTGTTCAAAACTATTACTACAATAATAATACCTTATCAAAATATCAGTTATTTACATGCCTCCTTAAATTTTTACCTCATTATAAAAAACTGAAATAAAAGGTAAGGGAAAATATTGCACAGCTTATTCATATCTACCAGGTGAAACATTGGTGAAATTTAGTGGTGAAATCAGTCACCACTAAAATTAATCATTATTACTCCAATCAGTTATCATTCAGATCTCCTCTCCACCTTCCTCCAAAGCTCTCCAGTCTATGTGATGTGAAAACACCTGTCTGGACTGTTTGCATAACTCTCTGATTAATTTCCTCCTAAGGAATTAAAATATCTGTAGAAGCTATGGCTTGCTTTTGTAGTATGGATATCATTTGACTTGCCGTAATTCACACCAATCCCTCCTCTTTTCAGGGGGAAATGACTTGCATCATGTTTTTTTGTTCATAGTGCTTTTATTTCCTACTTTGATCAGTTGTATATAAATATACATTTTTGTTACTTTTGCAATGCCAGTTAGAAATATATCTTCCACAGAGTATTTCCCCCATGTAAGTCTGATTATGTACACTTTGCCTACGTCTTTCCAAAATAAAATTTATGTAAATCTCTATGTTATAGAAAATATAATGAACAAGATTTAAGAAGTCCAGTCCTGTGGACTTCCTGCACACTTACATTTGAGCAGACACCACCCCTGCTCACAACAATTTCATTACTTGTCATCTGATACACTCAAAGATTCTCAAGTATGGAAACCACATTTTATACATTTATGAACTCTCTGTGCTCAACAAATTTCTGAGATTTGCACAAAACTCATGTTGTTTAGATAAGTGAATGAATGAACAAAAGAAAAAGTATGAACAACTAGACTTCAAAAGTCCTGAGAGTCAGCGTCAGCTGTTTGGACAATTTAGGAACTTGACTGCCTTCTATCAGAAAAATATATTTGGACATCCACTGAGGGAATGTGGGAAGGCCTGAGGCTAGACAGTTTGAAGATGTGCTTCTCAGATTTAACCCTTTGTTGTCAGTACTCTCCCTGTCCCATCACCTTTTTCCTGACTATAAATCAAAAGAGGAAGAGAAAAAATTTGGGGGTTGATCTGCAATCTTCTTGAGCCAGGTCATCTGTGCCCAGGGCCCTCTCTGTTTTTTCACTACTTTCAGTTACCCAAACTGTGGGCCCAGGGTCATAGGAGCAGGACCTTCAATGGATGGTAAAGGGGCAAGAGGACAGGATAGATGGTGTAGATACATTATAGAGATAGAGACAGAGACAGAGAGAGATATCAATGTTCTGCAATGTTTTACTTTATTTCCTCTAGTACCGCTGAGCTGAGAAGTCCTGCCAGGAAAACCAACAGCAGTGTCAGCCTCCTCCCAACTACCTAATCCTCAAGTATGCTTTAGAATTTTTGTTTTCAGTTCTCTTTCTGTTGGGTGAAGCTGCTAATTGAGCCACCACAGGGCCCACTGAGGCCACTGATACCACAGTCAGAGCATTCTGGAAGCCCCAGTTGCCGCCACAGCCACGGTGAGGTTGCTGTTGTCCTGACTCATGGGGAACACAAAACATCAGGGTTGGAGGGACCAAAGGGGCAAGGATCTGCCCCAGTTTGGTGCTTCTCCTCCTCTGTTCTTCTCTGCCACTCCTAGTGCAGAGCTTCTCAAGTGTCTGAACTGGCTCGTGAAGTCCAATCCCTTTGCTTTCCAGTGCTCTGTTACTTCCAACTTGTGCCCTTGTCTTTGACTTTGTGGAGTATAAAGATTTTTGCAGACTGAGCACCATTTGACTGTGAGTTGCATTTGTACCACTCCACTACCCACCCTCTCCTTCCCAGGCAGCCCAGGGATTTACTCTTCTTCCTTCCCAAAGAACAGTCTTGTGCTGCATGTAACAGGGGCCACAGGCCAGATGATGGGGGGGGAGCAGATTTATTTATTTGTTTTTTTCACTCAAAGAGAATCTGTGGAAACTGAGTCTGGTGAAAAGTCAGGAATGGCCTGACTTTTGACCCTGGTGTTTGACCCTGATGTGAGCGGGATCCTGCAGTTAGGGGGCATCTTGGCTGCCCCACATTTCCTCCCCTCCAGAGCAGTGCTCCTCTGGCACTGACCGAAGCTCTCGATCCTGCACCTTCACACAGCCCACCTTTCCACTCTGTATCCCCTGTTAGGTCCTTCACTTGCTGTGTTCTATGACCTCTCTTCTTTTTCTCAGTCTTCTTTTGATGGCTGGCTTAATATTTTCCTCCATCCTCTTTGGTCTTGTGGTTCTTGGCCCACTTCCGAGTCTCTGCCCCTCTCATTCCTGTGATTCAGCTGTGGAGCTCAGAACAACGTTCTTATAAGAACTCCATGAGCAGACCCTGGGGATTCCAACATCAGATCATATCTCTCATTTCACACAGGAAAACTCAAGACACACTGATTTGTCCCATCAATACCTCTCCCTTACCCGCCTCCATTGTAACACAAACACCCTCTAAAGGTCTTTGTGAGTTGAATATGAGCTGCTACATTTCTGTTCCACAGACAGTGTTCTGCACCCAATGCTGGGCAGCCTGGGGTGGGGCAAAGACACGGACATGTTAGACAAAGGTTTCAATGAGAAATAAAAGCTCTGGTGCCAGCATCATTGGGACCTGAGGTGGTGCCTGTGGTGGCTCATGCAGCAGCGCCCTCACAGCTTGGGCTACAGACACCCCTGGAGGTAAGAACACAGCCAGAGGGGGTGGGGGTACTATGCTGGGTTCTTTGGGGCTTATCTGGGGAAGGGGCATTAGGGAGGGGGCTGGCACTGCTGCTGGTTCTGCTGGCAGGACAGGAGGTGAGTGAGCCTGGGCAAAATAAAAACAAAACAAAGTACATGTCAATGTAGAGGTTTCAGGCCAATGTATCCTCATTTTATTGTAGATCCTTTTCTCTACCATCAGTCTCAACTCAAGTCAAGATCAGGAGAAGAGAAATGGAAATGGATTTGGAGTTAAGTTAGTTTGATAAATTGTCTTTATTCTGCTGTGTCTTCTACCAGGAAAGAAAGCTGACTTGTAGGCAGGTATCCAGGGCCACTGCACAGAGCTGCACAGTGCACCAGTCACACAGGCCCAGCATGAATGGCGCCCTCTGTAGGTATTCAATGCACACAGCCCACAACTCTCCCACCACTCTCCAGGACTTCTTATCTCCGTGGACACGTGTGAGGAAGGTGAAAATCACTGAGGGTGTAAGGAGGACACAAGTGCATGTCTGGAAAGTCAAGAAAGGAAGAGATGCTGTGGTTGACTGTATCACAGAACCCCTGGTGTGGCTGTGAACTCTCTTTCTCATAATCCTGCCCTTCCCCCACCCCTGCTGCCACCATGGGCCTCTTTCTGCCACCTCCATCCTGTCTTCCTACTCCCTGTTCCTTGCTGAAGCACAGGCATGGCTGCTCCACCCCTTCAGTTCAAAATCTCTCTCCAGCTGGACACTCACCTGATTTTGTGGAGGCCGGCTAAGGCTGTTGCTGGGTGACTGTGGATGGTGGAGCCCAGGACTGGAACCCTTTTATGCTTGGCTTTCCGTGTACAACCCAGGTATGTGGACTCATTCTCAACCCAAAGGGACAGTACCACATACACCCAGGGCCAGGCTTTCAGCATTCTCCTAGGCACAGACTTTGAGGAATGATACAAGGAAGTAGGAAATATCCATGACAGTCCATTATCCAAGGCTCAGGCCCATTTTTATTTATTCATTCAACTCACATGCTCTACTTTAAGGATATATCCTTTGTCAGCCCCTGTAATAGGGGAACAAATAGAACCACCTTTGACTAGCAACTCAGAAAGACAGATGGATAACTGGACAAATAGATACTATGTGCTTAGTGATGTCCCACAACCGTGTGCAAAGGCATCAGTTCTGAGGCCACTCTGGGTGTCAGCCCTCCACTCTGTAGATTCCCTAATGGGGATGAAATAGCTCCTGTTTTAGGGAGCTAACTGGAACTTGGAAATAAGTGAGTAAGGAGGGGAAGAATAGAGCTGGGACCATGGCTTGATTGGCAGCATCATTAACAGAACCTCGTGGCCTCTGGAATGCACCATGGGTTCCGGGTGGGAGGGGAGTGAAGCTGAGGTAGGTCTTGGTGGATGAACAGATGATGTTAAAATGTTGCTGGAGGTATTAGGTTCTTCCACAGTATCACAGGAAATCAACTTCGGGGACACACGCATAGGAGGATTTGGGCTATAGCGGCAAGATTTATTGGAGCAAAAACAAAAGAAGGGTTTAGGCAATGTCTCACCCATGACTAGATAGTTCAGCTCAGTCTCCCTGCAGAAGAACTCTAGCTTCTAGAGGCCTCAGGTCTACATCTGTGCCCTTGAGGCCCAGGAAGGTCAGGACCCAGAGATCTTCTCTCTCTCACTTGCCCATCTGCTTCCACCTGCAAGTCCCCTGCCAAGGATTGATGTGAGGCTCAGACTTTGCTATGCGTTTCTGTATTTCCTTGGGCTTGGGAGACAGTCAATTTTCTTTCAAACTATCCAATCTCTTTCCTGGCTTTTCTAAGGCTTGTGTCCATGCCCTTCCCCTACCCAATCTCTTTCCTAGATCTTCTGGGATTTTATGCCCTTATGCTATCCTGTCCTTTCCTTAGGCTGGACTCTCCCCCTTTTGGTCACCATTTTGCCTTCGGCATCTGGCTCCTACCGTGCATGTGCCCAGTAAAGGAATTTTCCTCTCACTGTTTATCTCTCCCTCTTAATCTGGGGGACCTGCAGGTTGTTCCCTGGGGAGATTGGAAAGAGATCATTTCTGCTTTCTTGGACCTTAAGCAATGCCAGCTATTCTCTGGAGTGACTGTGAAGCTGTCTGTTTCCTAGTTAATCTGGCTTAATTAGATGTCTGGCTCCCTTCTCTTTTGTTAATATCTAACTCTGCCTACTGTAACAAAAATATGATTTTCATCTGTGGAGGTAACAGAAATCAGAACTTATGGAAAACAAAAGGTGTCTGTGTCTGTCTGTGGGATGTGTGAGGCTGACTCTAATTCTATTTATTACGTTAGTAATCAATGAAGATTTTGTTAATATTGTTGATAATGATGAGGTTGATGGAGTTGCGTGCATTTCACTTACTGAATAAGTGTGATAATGCTTGCAGTTTGTGTATGGTGAATTTGTATAAATTGAATATTATTTCTTGTTTGGGTTTCACTATGTTAGTGATAAATTCATCATTGAATTCTTCTGTAATAACCTCCTATGTTATTGTAATAGAAGTTAAAGCTGGCACTCTGTTCCGGACCTCTGATAACTCCCTGCTGGCCCCCAGGCTCCAGACGACCACCTGTTAACTAGTTGACTCTCTATCTCGGACTCAGTTAATCTCTTACTGTCTCTTTGTCCCAGGCCCCAGACAATTCCCGCCCTCTGCTTCTGTGTCCTTGGCTCCCACTCTCCTGCTCCCTGCTTGTGCCGAGTGACTCCTCCTCTCCCCACTTTGTTAGAAAGGTATTTAACCACCCGCCTGACCCCTCCTCGGTATCCAGAATTTGGAGCTGTCTCCTCTGGGTCCGCATGCATTAATGAAGCTCTCACTCCATTGACCCCACATTGTGTTGGAGTCCGTTTTTCCGCAACATTATAACCTCCAAAGAAAAATAACTGTCACGAATTTTTTAAAATATTGTGTTTCTGAAGAAACTAATCACAATTAAGATAGTATTAAGTTTATATAATCAAGGATTTAAGTTATACTGTAATTTTTTTTCCAAACAGGTTTTATTACACACAGAGGGGATGGGGCTCATTGCTTGGTTGCTTCCTTCCTCATGGCTGCAAGGACATTGCTTAGTTTCCCTCTCTCTCTTTCGTTGTTGTTGTGGATGTGTGTCTCCACCCTTTTCTTGAAGAACTGCAGAACCCGCTTGTCCTTAGAGACCTTGAGCAGCTCCGTGGTGCTCTGCTCACTAGGCACAAAGCCACACACCTCTGGGATCAATCCCACAGACTTGGTGCACTTGGTGAGGCGCCCTCTGCTGGGGCTGTGCCTCAGCTTTGCTCTTGTTCTTGGTCACCTTGTGGCCCTTGCTGAGGCTGGCAGCCAAGGGGAAGCACAAAGCCCTGGCTGCTGCTCCTCAGTGGCTGCTGAGTGGAAGAGCTATACTCTAATTTTTTTTTAAACAAACATTATTTTCATCAGAGTATACAAAAATCTGTAGGATCAGATACTTGTGTTTTGGCACAAAAATACATTGTGGGAGCATGTTAGTTCCTTCTTCCCTTCTGCCTATCACTCTGCTTTAAACAATTGTGATATCATGAGTTCTTTTGAGGAATTCTGTAGCATTATGAAGGGAGGAAGTCTGGGTGGGTGAGCTGGTTAAAGGCTGGGTTGGGCACACATGTTCTCAAGAACGTACTCCTTCCTGTCTGCACAATGAGACCTTGATAGGGTACTTAAGAGTTGAAAAATTTTAGTTTAAGGTAAAAAGTTACAAGCCTAGGAAGTAAGTTATATGTTAAAGCTTTTGTTTCAGATCCTACAGATAAGGCCCATCCTGGCTCCTGGGAAAACAGCCAACCTCCTGGGGCACTGCTAAGGATCACCGCCTGGGGACAAGTGGAGGCATCCAGGCCATTGTGTTTCAGGGAGCAGCAGAGGACCACCCGCCCCTGGGAACAGCTAAGTGCCCAAGACAAGAATGTTGAAGTTTCATTTACCTAATCCTCCCTGCTCATCAAAACCCCACACTGTACCTTGTTTATTCCCTGGTATAAAAATGTTGGCCTGGAAAGAAAAGACAAGATGGTCTGTTAGGGTGTGATCCCACCATCTTCTCAGATGACTGGCCATCTGATTAAAGCGCCCATAAAGATTCATTCACTGTCATTGCTTATTGGGTTTGGTAGTGATAGGCAGCCCAAGTGCTGGTGTCTTTTCCAGTTTCATATTTTGGAAACTCCACTCTGGGACTGACTTTGGGACTCTCTGATAAGTCTGGGCATTTGGCAGGGAGTCCCATTGGCTGCCTGGGCTGAGAGGACTGGCGGTTTGGATTCAAAGAATCCCAAGCAGCTGCCAAGTGATTTCACTTGGGGATTCTCCCCCTCACTCCCAGCACTTCTCATTGTTTATCACATTTGATTGAATCGTGCTTTTCGGTTTGGGTTAAAATCCTAGGTCATGACTTAGGTCATCTGGTAAAGGTAACTTTTTGGGTTTCAGAGCTTGGTCTAAAAAAATGACATCCAATTTGGTTTGGGTACCCATCGTTTGGAGCTCAGTCTGGTAGAATGGAGGAAAAAGGCTCCATTCCAGGAAACAGCCCAACTGGGGCGAGTTCTGGCTAATTTGTCAACTTATAAATGTTTAACTAGAGCAAATGTGATTTTATTGTAGTACTGTTTGGCTTGTGTATTGTATAATTTGGACTCAAGAGAGCTCTGGTCACTGAATGGATCTTTAAATTACTGTACTACACTGTAACTAGAGTTGTTTTGTCAAAAATCAGGAAGTGAGACAAAATGCCTTACCTAGAAGTTTTTTTTCAGTTTACATAATAAAGAGGCAGAATTAAAGGGAATAAGTTAATGGTTCAGAGAAAAGGGGATTTTCTTGTGAAAGACAGCAGAAGCTCAGAGGAGAGAGACCAGGAAGAGGTAGATTTATGACTGCTGCAAGCATGGCCAGGGTCCTTGTGGTGCTTTCTGGTCTAGGGCATCTTCCTCTTTATTTGGCCAAAGGAACTGGGGAAAGTGCGCCTGAACTGGTATTGCCATCTCTAA
>PVKM010022017.1:0-22187 GCA_004027735.1 Carollia perspicillata
AAGGAGCTGGGTCATGGGTTTCTTGTGTAGACATGGCACAACTCTATCCTTGGTGTGTCCTGTCTGAGATACTAGTGTTTAGGATAGGCTCAGGTCATGGAAAGAAAGCAGGGGCCTCAGGGGTGGGGCTATTTGGAGCCCCATATGATTCCCAGAGGAGCTTCCAAATGCGAAAGGGAGGGTGTTGTCCAGGGAGATGTTCATAGAAGCTGTCCACCTCTGTGGTCCTGAAAGGGCAGTATGTGTCATTCAGGCTGCCTGGATCACTCCCCGAGGCTGCAGGAGTCTGGACCTCGTACTGCTGGCTCCATAAGGATTCATAGCAGTATCTCCTAGTCACTGAGCAGGAGACTGAGGGGCTTCTTGACCCCAAAGCACAAGTGTCTGTGGGTCTCTGGCAGTAACAGAGGCCCAAATGTGCCCATTTACTCCATCAAGAATGCAGAGCGAGCAGGTGTGCAGAGCAGTGTGTGGTCTCACATGGACCAAGGTGACCCATATCTGATTTGGATGACTGCTGTGTGTGTGTTGAGAGAGAACATAGATAGGAGGAATTTAGGGCCAGAAGTCAGGTGCAGGAGGAGGAGAAGTGGTCATTCTTCTGGAAGCAGGATCAGGCCATGGCTCTTCCCCTGACTGGACAGCACACAGGCTCCAGCTAGGAGGCAGCCCCAGAGCCAGCCAGTCCTCCCACCCTCGAGTCCTGCCATGCTGGGCCTGGGGATGCTGGAACCTCCAGCAAGTTCTTACTTGGCTTTTGGACTGTGCTTGGATCAGGAACCTCACAGAGGCTCCACTCAGGGTGGTACCAACACCCCCTGCTAGCAGATGCACAGAGAGGGGAAGCCAGCTAACCGGTCAGGAAGGGTCTTGTGGAGGAGGTCCTCAAACTCAGCCTGACTCCGCACCTGCTCTTGGCATTAGAAAGCAGAGCCCGAGGTTGGGATCCTGGCAGGATGCATCACCTGATGATCTTTTGCAAATTGGAAGGCACAGACAGGAGTGGTCCAGCTCCCCTGGCCTGCAAACGCTGTGCTTCCTGGTGAGTGGGTGCCAGTCGCAGGGTGCGTCTTCACTGCATGACTTCACCAGGACCGAACGTGGTGATCAAAACTGAGGAGGCTACAGGGGCCAAAAGCAAGCATCATTCTGGACCCCAAGCACAGCAGGCTGTGGTCAGGACAACCAGCCCAGGTGGGTCCCCTTTGAGGACCAGGCAGCCTGTGTGGTTTCTGAATGTCCAGGGTTCCCCCTCCCCACACTAAGTCAGCACTCCCAAGACTCACCTTCCTGGGGATACGGGGGAAATACGCCAATTTTTGACCATCCACTCTCAAGCTGCTTGGGTCAGCTGGGCCGACAGAAGAGTTGGGATGTGGGTTCCACATTGTCTGGCCAGTCAGGGTTCTCCTTGCTTGTGTCAGAGATGGGAAGTGGGAGTAGCCCTGGCTGTCCTGGGACCTGCAGGGAAGGAAGGGAAGGATGGTGTGGGGGTCCCCCAAGGTCTCAGAGGGGCCTCTGCAGACAGCCTTCACCTCCAGGTACAACATTCTCCCACATCCCCAGAGACCTATGGCTGGCCCCAGGGAAGCTGCAGGAACATGGCCCTGACCCAGTGATGCTGAGGGCCAGCTCAACTGCAGAGTTCAGCAATTGCCCTCTGAGTGCCCAGGACCAGAGTGAATAGGGCACTTTGCCCCAGCTGGGTCCCCGACCTCCGCCAGCCTCCAGGCCCTAATGCCTTACAGCGGGGCTTCACCTCTCTTCCCACTGCCACAGTCCCCTCATCCCACCTTCAACCCAAACAGTCCTTGTTCTGACAGAGGGACCCTAGTCACTCTCTCCCAGGGAGGCTGGTTTGGGGAGTGGGGTATTTACCAGGCACAGGGCATCATTGCTCCTCTACAAATGTCCAGGAGGGACATCCACCTGGTGACGTGGGCTAGACACCCACATGCCTGAGAACTCACTGTGGAAATGTGGGGGGAAGAGAGGCTTCCTGCATTTCTAGAGTTCCCACCAGGATTACCTGTGGCAGCTTCCCACCGTATTCTGCTCCCTGTACAAAGCAGGTATCTGACACCTGAATCTTTGAGTGGCCTCCTGTGGCTGGGACTCGTGGTCTCTGGGGAAGTTTGCAGGATGGCCCCACAAAGGGGAGATTGTGGTGGGAAGTGGTGACTCGGCAGGAGGTGGGAAAAGGCCAGTGAGTCCTCTGCCCAGGGGACCAGAGGGCAGACAAGGACTAGGAGGGGGATTCAGGAGGAGAGGACAGTGACTATCAGTGTGGGAGACCACTTGGTCAAGGGGGAAGGAAGGAGAGGAAGGGGAATGGACAGGGTAGGATGTGCCAGGGATCCCAGAGGACCTGCGGAGGCTGCTGGCCTTGCGGGCTGGCAGGAGAGGAGCAGGCCCACTGATGACAGATGGGAACTTGGTGTGGCGAGGTCGAGGGGCATGGGGAGGAACAGGCCGAGGCCCAGAAGTGGGGACCTGTATAGGGCAGGGGGAAAGGGAAACAGGGGAGAAGGAAACATGTGAGTGGGAAGAGGCAGAGGAAAGAGGAGTGGGAGAGCGTGGTCTGGGAACAGGAGAAAAAGGGACAAGTTTCTTCTTCATCGCTGCCAATGCAGAGAGAGAATGAGAGTCTGACCCAAGTGTGTGGTTCTAGAATCTCAGCTGTCTGCCTCTTTTCCCTCAGGGTGTGTCTTTGTGACCTCAGGAGCAGAGAATTCTAGAGAGAGTGACCTGGAGGGCCCACCTACAGCACAATTGTGCGCTGTGTAGGGATAAGCAAACCGAGGTCTTGATGGACACTGTGGAAGGCAGTGCCTGGGCCAGAACCAGAGCACGTCCTTCCTACAGCCTGAGTCACCTGCACCCAGGCCCGCTTGCTGCCCAGGGAGGCTACCTGAGAGCCAGGCTGGCTGGTGCTCTGGAGTGGCCCTTCCTTCCTGGGCACATCCACCCTCTCCCACTAGCCCCTGCACAGGAGGGTCAAGGGGCTTAGCTGGTCCCTAGGCTTGGGTGCCCAGAAGATGTCTGGGCTCAGAAATCTCCTGGAATGAACAGGGACAGCACAGTTCATTCCTGGGCATCCCTGGCCAAGGGTGTGCCAAGGGTGTACCAAGGCAACAAGGGGCAGCAGTGAGTGTTGCTCCAAAAGCAAGAGCTCAGAGAGCTGAGTCCTCCCAGAGCTGTGTGCTGGGACACAGTAAGCCAGGCACAGGCCCTACGCCTGCCCTTGATCTCCCTGGCACCCTGTCCTGGCCCAGAAGAAGGACCAGTGGCCACAGTCAGGGAGGAATCTGTGCAGTCACTGTCACTCACGCAGTTATGTCCCCTGCTCTCTGGATCTTGGAAAGGACCTCAAGGAGACTTCCCAGGACAATGGTGAAAATTTCCTAGCACTGGACCCCAGACTCAGGAAACCTGACATGGAAAGGAGCAAACCCACACCCTCCCACATGTGACTGAATGATTTTTCCTAGGACTCCATGAGCCTCACAGCTGGGACTAAGGGACCTGGGGGCCTGGAGTCTTAGTGGAATCACCAGGTGCTGCTTTGTCCCCAGGTAAATGCCCCAGAAAGCCTGAACCCCATCAAGCCACCTATGGTGGCTGTCCAGTCACAGCTCCTCCCTCATATCTGTTACTTCTGATGCCACCTCCTACATTGGCCCCAGTGCTCCATCACAGCCCCTCTTGGGGCCCTGGGGGCCCCATCCATTATTCCACCAGCTCTTCACTGTCCTGCTCTCCCCACTCATGTGTCATCATTATAATGGCTCCCTTGCAGATACCCCAAGATATTGACAGGTCATTGAGAAGGGGCCCTGTGCCAGCCTCTCACAGCCCCACAGTGAGGAAGCTGTGGGGAGAGTTATCACAGAGATCAGGCAGTACATAGTGACCAGAAAGACAGAAGGGCTGGGCTGCTCCCCCTGCCCAGGTGCAGGCTGGGGCCATGTGCTGAGCTCCCCAGAGATCCCAGTGGTTGACCCTGGGGTGGGAGCTCTGGGCTGACCCCTGCACACCTGGTGGTGGTGGTAGGAAACCATGAGAGACCTCATCTAGTCAGTCCTGGGGCTGGGGAGGGTGGTTGGGTTCTACATCAGGAAACATGGAATGATCCCTGGGCTTGCGAGCGGGGAGGAAGCAAGTCAGTATCCAAGTAGAGAGGACTGTGGATGGGTTAGCATGGCCTGAGGAGCTGATTGCCCAGGCCCTGTCCATCTAGGGTTTCTCAGGGATGTCGGGTGTTGTTTGGAGTGGACCAAAGAAGCCCCTGAGGCCTGGGCCTGACCCCACATCACACCCTACAAAGCTGTACCTGCCACACTTGTGTGTTCCAGGGAAAGAGGACAAGATTCCTGAGTTAACCAAGACTAAGTGTCCTCAAAACAAAAGTTAATCACAGGGAAAAATGAAGAAGCTATAGGCCCATCACACCTGAGTTTAAGAACTGAGGTGTGTATCACCATGGGCAGTAAATAAAGACTTTGTCTCAGCCACAGGCACTGGCTGCCTGGATGACAGAGGTAGATATCCAAACAGATAATGATATAATACCTTGTATCCGCCTATGAGGACCAAGATTGTCACTGCTACTATAATCACCTTCCTTCTACCACCAGCCAGAAGTCAGAGGCATTACCTCATGAAACATTGTCCCACCATGTATCAGCTACCGGGAAGAGTCAGGGGGCACACTGGACTACAGACAGAGCCATATTCTTGCTGGGAGGCTGCTGTGGGGGCAGGTGGCTGTGCCAGGGCTGATTACATGCCGTGAATCATGGGCTGGTGCTTTCCTCTCACAGCAGAGCAGCTGGCCCCTCAGGGCACCCAGCACTGGGCAAGTCCTGCCAATGTCACTTGCTGGATCTCACCCCACTACCACCAACATAGGTCAGAGCCACTTCAAGCCACCTCTTAGGGGGTTCACTGCAGTGATCACTACAGTTCCTAGTGGGTCAGCCTCTAGTGTTACTCCTCTGTTCCTCTACCGAAGAGCCTCTGCATGTTCACTCAGCAAGGTCCATACTCCTCAACAGGTAAGTGAGGTTCTTGACCTGGCTGTTGCTTCTTCAGTAGCCTTGCTCCTCACTCTCCTCACTCCATGCTCCAGCCACACTGATGCAGAGCCTAAGGGGTTCTTCAGTTAAGCCCCTTGGCCTGGAAAACAACTGCACAATAGCGAGAGAGAAGCCTTATAACCATGAACAGTCAGAAGAATCTGCTTCAGTATGATGTGACTGATAAGGAATGCAGTGGAGACTTGAGAGGGCTGGCTGGGCACCCACAGGTGGCAGCTGAGGTGTTGGAGGGATGTTTAAGTGGCCAGATGGATCCCCCTGAGAACTGGGGGGTCTAAACCCTCAGCTGGGATTCTCCAGCCTATAGCACCAGAGCCCGAAAAGTACTCAGATGGCCTCTGGCTGTGAAAAGCAGCAGGGTTGCTCTCTGCCAGAGACTGATGGTTGGAAACGCAAAAAGCCATTTAAAGGGCCAATGCATAAATTTTCATTAGTACCCACTTACCCTAGGCTCTGGCAAAGGTGGGGACAGAGTAAGTTAAAGATACCAAAGGAGAGGCTGGGGACAGAAGCTTTGAGAGAAAACTGAGGGAGCAGACTCTAGGATCCTGGTGCTGAGTCAACCCTAAACTGCTGCAGCCATTGTGCTCAGGCAGTCCATTCCCCTCTGAGAGGCAGCAGCCTGAGGACAAACAATAGCCCCAACCCCAGGAAGGATCTGGCCCCACCCTGTGGTGCTTAAGCCTGACTGTTGAGTGCAGAGTGACCAGATTAACAACTGAAGGAGTCAGCCACAGGCAGCAGATTCCTGATAGTCTCCAACAGGCTGCCTAAGGCCAGACTGGGGCACCAATTGACATCACCAGAGGTGGACCCAGAGAGAAAAAACAGTGGTAAATACTAGATGCTACCAAGAGGAAATCCACCATGGTCTTCTCCATGATTTGCAATATTTTCTCTCCTTCGTAGTTTTTTAACATTCATTTCTTGTCCTTCAAGTTTGTGTATATTAAGTCACTAGATTTTATACTATAGTTTATTTCAATTCACATATTTTGCCCCTCCTTTCTCTAAACCTATTTACCTTCTTCTTTCCTCTTATTATTTTCATTTTAAATTTCATCCTTTCTCTTGCTAGAACTTGCTTCCATTCCACAGTCTTACTATTTCTCCCCCATCCAGCCTCTCAAAACCAATGTCCTTGTCAATGGTCATCTCACATTTTTTTTCTTGCTTTTAAAATATCTGCGTCCTCTCTCCACCTTCAGCAATCTTTGCTCATTGGTTGTGGATAGGGTAGTTTTGTTCCATTTTTTCAATTTTATCTCTAGATGTTCACTAATTTTATACTTCAGATCTCAAATTTTACTGTTCCCCTCTCCTATGTTTTTTACGTCTCAAATTTTAATTTTGCCCTGTCTTAGCCTGTCTCTTTCTTTTTCTTCCCTTGCTTTCATCCTGCCCTTTTTTTCTTTTTATTTCCATCTCAATTTTTAACTTTTCTCTGTCTTAACTTTTCATTCCTCACTCTTAGTATTTCCCCTCCCTCTATCATCCCAAAATCACTTCCCTTTCCTCTAGACATCTCTTATGCTTTTCTTTCTTTCTTTCTTTTCCCCTCTTATTTCTATCCCACCTATATTAATTTTAGCTCATTTGTTGTTGATAGTGCTGTGGTGGAGATTTCTCTCCACTTTGGTTCCTATTTTTTATTATTTATTTACTTTTTTCCCTTTTTCTTTTATACTTTATTTTATTTGTTTTAAATGTCTGTTTAAATCTAATACTAAACACTTCCCTTCCTACTCCATTCCACCTTCTTCATTCCCTTTTTTACTTACAATGTAAATTTTACTTCCTCTCTTTACATTGCTCTGATCCCCTACTCTTATTAGTGCTCCTCCCTCTACCCTCTCAAAATAATTTTTCTTTCAGTAGGTCATCTCATATTTGCCCTCCTTTCTTATAATAGTCTTGATCTCTTTACACCCTTATTAATATGGTTCATTTGGTGTTGATAGTGTGATTGCAGGGGGAGTTATTTTGCAGGTGTGGGTTTGTTTCCTGGGCTTTGTGGCTTTGTTCTGGAAGCACCTGCACAACAGCATATAAGACATGGTGAGTGAAGTGACCCTCAGTCAACCAGCTGGAAGGAAGGACCCACCAAAGAACAACCCAATAACAATCAAAACTCAATTACATCCAGAGAGCCAAATAAATGGCATAAAGGGCATCCCCAAAGCATTGAGCTCAGGAGATCAAGGAGAGTGCACCACTGAATCACACAGGTCTCCTACCATAGAGGTTCACACCACAAAGACAGGGAGTCAAAACAGAACAATTTAAGAAGCAGAAGCAAACAAGAAGAGTCTCCCAAAAAATGGGAAGACGGAGAAAAACCCCCAACTGCAAGGAAAGGAGGAATCCTCAGAAAGAATGCTAAATGAAGTAGAGTCAAGCAAACTGTCAGATATTGAGTTCAAAACAATGGTTATAAAGAAACTCAACGAGCTCAGTGAGAATTACAAAAAACTACAGGGAAGCTGCAAGGAACCTACTGAGAACTACATCAGCATGAAAAAGGATACCATAACTATCAATGACTCAGGAGAAAATGAAGATACAATTTTTTAACTGAATAACATAGTAGAAGGAACCAAAAACAGGCTAGATGAAACAGGACTCAATCAGAAAGCTGGAGGCCAACTTAGGGGAAAAAAACTCCCAGAAAGAGCAAAGAAAGGAAAAAACACTCAAAAAGAACAAAGAGGGGTTAAGGGAACTGCAGTACAACATGAAATGTAATAATATCTATATAATAGGGATACCAGAAGGAGAAGAGGAGCAAGAGTTAGGAAACTTGTTTGAAAAAGGAATGATGGAAAACTTCCCTAAATGATGACAGAAAATGTCACACAATTCTAGGAAGTACAGAGGGTCCCAGTCAAGAGGAACCCAAAGAGGCCCACTCTAAGACACATCATAATTAAAATAGCAAAATTCAAACACAAAGAGAGAATCTTTAAGTCAGCAAGGGAGAAATGGGAAGTAGCATAAAAGGGAGCCCTTATTCCAAGCAATGAAAAGCAAAGCAACCAAGACTACTCTACCCACCAAGGTTCTCATTTAAAATGGAAGGTGAAGTATGGAGTTTCCCAGAAAAAAGAAAGCTAAAAGAATACATCTCCACCAAACCAGCATTGCAAGGTATGCTAATGGGTCTACTTTAAGAAGATGGTAGAAACGAATGAGAGAGATAGGAACACAGGTACAAAGGAGGAAAATGGCAACAAATAAGTACTTATCAAAAATAACCTTCAAAGTAAATGGATTAAGTGCTCCAATCAAAAGACATAGGGTACCTGAATGGATAAGTAGACGTGACCCTAAAAATATGCTGCCTACAAGAAACCCACCTCAGAACAAAAAGACCTACACAGACTGAAAATGAAGGGATGGAAAAAAAATATTCCAAGCAAATGGACAAAAAAAAAAAAAAAAAGCTAGGGTAGCAATACTTATATCAGACAAAATAGACTTCAAAACAAAGACCATAAAAAAAGACACAGAAGGACACTTCATAATACTCAAGGGAAGAATCAATCATAAAGACATAAATATTATAAATTTATATGCACCCAACATAGGAGCACACAAATATAGAAGGAAAACCTTGGAGACAGCAGCACAATTATAGTAGGGGATTTTAACACGTCACTCTCAACAATGGATAGATCTTCCAAACAAAATATCAACAAGGATATTGTGGCACTGAATGACGCATTAGATCAAATTGGCTTAACTGATATATACAGAACTTTTCATCCCAAAGAAGCAAAATACAAATTCTTTTCAAATGCACATGGAAATTTTGTAAAGATAAGACCACATGATATGACACAAAACAAGCCTCAACAAATTCAAGAAAATTGAAATCATATCAAGCTTTTTCACCAACCACAAGGGCCTGAAACTAGAAACCAACCTCAAGGAAAACACTCAAAAGTTTTCAAATTAATGGAGACAGAATAGCATGCTATTAAACAATGAATGCATTAATAATGAGATCAAGAGAAAAATCAAAAGCTTTCTAGAAATAAATGAAAATGAACACACAATAGTCCAAAACCTATGTGACACAGCAAAGGCAGTCCTGAAAGGGAAGTTCATAGCAATATAGGCCTACCTAAAAATGATAGAAACATTTCAAATAAACGACCTAACCCTACATGAACTGGAGGAACAACAACAAACAAAGCCCAGAGTGAGTAGAAAGAAGGAAATAAACAAGATCAGAGTAGAATTAAATGACATAGAGACTAAAAGGACAATTCAAAGGATCAATAAATCCAAGAGCTGGTTCTTTGAAAAGGTAAATAAAATTGACAAACCTTTAACCAGACTCATCAAGGGAAAAAGAGAGTGGACTCCAATAAACAAAATCAGAAATGAAAGAGGAGAAGTTAAAACTAATACCACAGAAATTACCAAAGGATTGAAAGAAATTACTATGAACAACTTTATGCTAAGAAATTTGAAAACCTGGGTTAAATTGATAAATTTCTAGAAACATGTAATCTTCCAAAACTGAATGAAGAAAAGAAGAAAGCCTGAACAGAGTGATAACAGCTGGTGAAATCAAGCAGTAATCAAAAAACTCCCCGCACACAAAAGCCTTGGACCAGACAGCTTCACAGGAGAATTCTACAAAACATTTAAGGAAGAATTAACCTCTATTCTTCTGAGTATTCCAAAATTCCAAGAAGAAGGAAGACTCCTAAACTCTTTTTATGAGGCCAGCATCATCTTAATCCCCAAACCAGAAAAAGACACAGCAAAGAAAGAAAACTAAAGGCCAATATTTCTGAAGAACATAGATGTTAAAATCCTCAACATAATATTGGCAAACAGCATCCAGCAATACATTAAAAAGATTATACACCATGATCAAGTGGGATTCATCCAAGGGATGCAAGGATAGTACAATATTTGCAAATCAATAAACATAATACATCATATAAACAAAGGGAAAGTCAGAAATCACATGATCATATCAATAGATGCAATAAAAGTGTTGGAGAGGATGTGGAGAAAAGTGAACCCTAGTGCACCATTGATGGGAATGCAGACTGGTGCAGCCATGGTGCAAAACAGTATGAAGTTTTCTCAGAAGACTAAAAATGGAACTGTCTTTTGACCCAGCAATTCCACTGCTGGGATTATACCCTGAGAACTCTGAAACACCAATCCAAAAGACCTATATGGCCCAATGTTCATAGTAGCACAACTTAAGATAGCCAAGTTTTGGAAGCAACCTAGATGCCCATCAGTAAATGAATGGATCTAAAAGCTATGGTACATTTACATAATGGAATACTATGCAGCAGAAAGAAAGTAGAACTCCTACCCTTTGTAACAGCAGGAATGGACCTGGAGAATATTATGCTAAGTAAAGTAACTCAGGCAATGAAAGACAAATACCATATGATCTCTCCTATAAGTGGAACCTAATCAACAACAACAACAAAAAAAAAACATGAACAAAATGGAACCAGAGACATAGAAATAAAGAACAAACTGACAGTGACCCGAGGGGATGGGGAAGAAGGATCATGTGGGAAAGAAGGAGAAGGTTCGAATCAAGGAACAGGCATAAAGGACCCATGGACAAAGTCAAAAGAAGGAAGGATAGAATGTGGGTAGGTGGGGGTTGGGTAGGGCAGGGGAGAGTAATGGGGGGGAAATGGGGACAATTGTACTTGAACTATAATTAAAAAATTAGAATATAAAAATAAATAAAATGTAAAAGTAAATTAAAAATAATAAAATCAATAATTCAGGAAAAAAAGAAGAAAATGTAGCAGGTAGAATAATAAGACTTTCAATCAGGAATAGTAAAAGGGCTATATGGAAAGCAGCCTGTCAGTAAATATAAAGATCTAGAATAAAATAAACATGGGTACAGATTTTGGCTCCACCACTTCACCAATTTGTGATTTGGGACAGGTGATTTAGTTTTCAGGCCTTAACGTTCTCATCTGTAACCGGAGATTCTGCCCACACTTCATCGTTTGAGCCTGAGAATCTATGATCTAATGCTGAAAATGCCTGGTCCGTGGTAGATACTCTTACTGTTTTGACAGGATGTGCCACATTCTCTCATATAACTTCGCTGTTGTTGTTTCACTCTTTTTTTTTTTTTTGTAATTCTCACTAGAGCCCATTTTGCTGGGAAGGACGGAGTTAGAGAGGTTGAATAATTTACTTAGAAGCATATAGTTAGTTAGTGGTAGAATCAAAATTCAAACCCACATTTTGATTTATAGTTGAGCATTCCTTCCAAATAAAGGTGCTGGAGAGGTCTTATAAAACTACACCATGCAGGTGGCCATCTTTCCTACCTCAGTAAAGACCGAATTCTGCAAAAAACTCAAATAAGTTCCCATTTGTTATGTAGACTGATGACCTCTTGAGTCTCTGCATTCTATGAGATCTCTGCTCCATGCCAAGTGGGAAGTATTGATTATGTTAGTATACGATAACAAGCAGACCCATTGGGCCCAGTTTACTATAGTTTCTTGGCTGGACAACTTGTGAGTTAAATTAAAGCAAAAATACATGGGTCTTAAGCATTGGTGTGTTCTTGGAGATCCTTTTCTGGACATCAGGGTTATGAATCAGAGAGCTGAAATGCCCAGTGCACGTTGCAATGACCTTCCTACTGACACAAAAGAGGAAAGTGAGGAGTGGTAGCACTGAAATGGAAGAGAAAGAAGGAGAGAAATTTATTTATTTTATACCAACCATATGCTATGTACTGTATTAGATACTTTATATCTTTTATTTTATGGTACCATCTGCAGCAACTTTTATTATACACTTTTTCCAAAGCAAGTGAGTTAGAACACTGGTATTTCTAATTTAGCCTTTGCTTTTGTCAAATGATTCCATTTTTGTCAAATATGAACATGGAGGCTCAGAATGATTTTTAGCTGGGATTCAAACAGGTCTGACAACCTTGAAAGAGAGCCCATATGGATGGAACATTTTTGCAGGTTTTCTGGAGAGCCTCTTGGCAGAGAACTCATGCTAAATGAGTTGAGGGAGAACAAGTCACACGTTCACTAAATAGCTAAGAACCATTCCTCACCTCTTTCATATTAAAAGAAACAATGTATTGGTAGGAGTATCAATACAGCTAGCTGAACATTTGTTTCTCAAGCCTTCCTTGAAGGTAGCAGTGATCACATTACTGAGTTCTGGCCATGAACAGAAATCTTCACAGAGATTCAAGGAGGCTCCACTTTCCACATCAAAGAAGAGGGATGGCGGTGGCACCCCCCCTCTTTCTCTTTTCCATCTTTATTATAGCAGCAGCCACCTTTTGACCATGAGGAAACCGTGTGAAGGAAGAAGAACACGCAAAGCCAAGGGGTTAGCAGAGAAATTACCTTAACATTACTATTTGCCTCTACAACCACCTATCTCCAGACTTTTTGTTACATAAAAAAATTACAACCCTGTTGTGTGATTTTTTTATGTAAGGTTAAACATATTCATAACTATTATACCAACAATAAAGCCTGCCATGAATGGGAAAGGAGATTCTCATACAATATAGGCCTGGTGCCTTTATATGTCTCCTTTTTCAGGCAGGACCATTATTGGGAACCACCTGGCCTGATTTCAGAAAATGTAACACCTCATGGCTAAGGCTAAGTAAAAAGACCTTGGGACCATAAGCCATTGCGGAGACAAAGCTTATCTTCTTCGTAAGGGCACTACCTCTGTCCCCTTTTACTTCACCCTGCTTGGCCCCAGGCAAATGACTGGTTAGTCAATGATGAGTAAGATTCCTCGAAGGAGGAATGACCTAAGACAGGCACAGTCTCGAAGGGGCCCTCAGGGAAGGGCTTAGGGTACTATAGAGAAAGGGGTGATGGACCCTCGCCCCTCTGCTTTGACATAGCCTGAATCCTCATTTTTTCTGCAAGAAGTCTCTTGGCTGCCTTACCTCCCCTACCTAACTTAAGCCTGAAACAATGCGTGAGGTGGGTGCAGTCCTGTGCTGGAAAGGACGGGTTCCCTGGGGTGATCAGGCCTAAGAAAGAATGCATAAAATCCTATGAAACCTGCTTTGCTAATACCCTCACTTTAAATGATAAGGGTCCAGGCATGAAATGAGTTTGTTCCCCAAAGTTTTATGGCCCTTTAGCTATCTGACCCTGACTCACGATAAGCTCTCATAGTTCTTTTAATGTTATCTATTGTTGGATTATTACTGCCTGACAATGATTGATGAGCTTTATGTATACATCCTGTATTCCTATGCAAATTAAACCCAATAAAAGCCCACTGAGGAACAGGCTTCTGGCCCTTCTCCTTTGAGAGATTAGCCACGTTTCCTCCCCAAGCAGATCATGTCTTGGTAGACTTATTCTCATCTGTGGCAGCTGAGGTGGGGGGGGAGCTGCTGGTGGAGCTTTCCCCCCGCCACAGACCATTGTCAAAAGTATCAAGGAAAGCAGGGGGGCCATGGACAAAGTAAAAGTTAACGAGCTCCTTCCTTGCAAATCCTGTATCCCTCTAATAATCTAACTTGAAAAAAGGAGACATGGTATGAGTTAGAGCTCTTTAGGTTCAAAGTAATAGAAAATGTATGTACACAGGCTGGTTTGAGCAAAATGAGGAACCAATTGGCTCACATAACTGTCAATCCAGGGTGTGGTTAAGTTTTAGGAGCACTGGATCCAGGACCCCAAATAATGTAGTCAGGACTGGCTCTGACTCAATTTCTCTTCTGTGCTCTACTCTGAGTTGGCATCTTTTTTGGAAAGGGTCGCACTTCATTGTAGCCTTCTAGTTCCAGTCTCACATTCTCAAAAACTCCAAATCCAGCAGACAGGAAATGTGTCTTTCCTGGTTATATCACAAAAAGTTGAACTTCTTTTGCTTCACTTGGGTCATGTGCCCACCCCTAGAACTGGGGCAAGTGAAAGAATCAGGCCTACCAAATTACATGAGTATAGGGTGGTTTCCCAAAGAATATTTTCCCAGAGGGCATAAGAGATTCTTGGCAGACAAATGCAAGGCCATCACTTTTGAAATGCTCTTCTCAGCTTTATTATTTAATATTAAAAATATTGAACACCAGAAAATGCCATAATTCAGCCATGGTGAAAACAGTGATCTCCCTAAATATAAAAACACCAAAATATTATAAAATGGATACCTCAGATGGTAGTGCTATCATAAGTAGAGCTTCTAAGGAAGCATGTGTAGACCATTGCCCAGAGTCTGATAGAGCCTGTGTTGTCTGTATTATCGTGCACTTGTCCCCAGAGGCCAGTAAAGAATAGTGAATTAGACCATCATCCAACAAATGCTGAGTGCCTCCACCACGTACAGGGCAGTTTGTGGGCTAACTATGAGGGAATCAAAGACTAGAAGACATACTAGCCCTCAAAATTTTGCAAATATTAGCTAATAACACAGCTAATAGCTAATAACACAGAATATAGCTAATAACACAAAACAGAATATGCAGAGAACTGGTACAAGTTGTGCAGAAGTGGAAATATCAGTGAAGGCTAAGCATGTCAAGCAAGAATGCACAAAGAAAGAATGGGTACTCAGAATACAAAAGAGGTATTTCCTTGCTGTAAAAGACTGCCCCTTTTCAAATTAAGACTTTTCTCCTGAAACTTCTACTTTCACAATATCTCCAAGTCAGGAGTGCAAAGGCTATGTTTGACCTTCCAAAATTTACCTGCTCCTCAGGACTGAGCTGAAGGAGGTCAGGTAGGAGTATTCTAGGAGGACTCTGCAGAGATAGAGCTGTCACAGTGGGTGGACTGAAATGGTCTCTCCCAGCAGGTACAAAGGGCAAAAAGTCATTCACGGAGCATATACAGAGCCAGTCCACAGGCCATCAGCCCTTATCTAACGTGATCAAATAAACAGCAACTATGGGAAACAACCATGTGCTCAAAAGGCACATGGCTCAAGGCGAGGACACTGTTTTCCTAGGATGGAGAAGGGGCCAACATGTTTCACTGCTGAGGTAGAAAATCCGCTTGATTGACAGAAGTGTGCACACAGGAGGGATAATTGATTAGGGCAGCATTCCTGAGAAAGCAGGAGGTTCTACCCAGAGGAGGACTGGCCTCAGATGGAGGAAGAGACATGACTGTCCCACTGAAACAGGAAAACCCACTACAACAGGAATGGGTATCTCTGGGCCCAACCATTGACTCCATGGTCAAGAGCAGAAGTTCTGAGATCAAACAGAGCTAGGCTCAAATCCCAGGTCACCGCTTCTAAGCTGGGTGACCAGGTGGTCCATTTTTTTCATCCAAAAAATAAGAATTCTATAATTCCATCATAGAATTGTCTTAAAGGTGATGTCAAATAATGCATACAAAAAAAACTTAGCCAAGCCCCAACTGGTGTGACTCAATTGCTTGGGCATCATCCAACAAAGCGAAAGGTCGCCAGTTTGATTCCCGGACAGAGCATGTGCCTGGATTGCAGGTTCAGTCCCTAGATGGGATGTGTACGAGAGGCAACCAATAAATGTTTCTGTCTCACATCAATGTTTTTCTCCCTCTATTTTTCCCTCCTTTCCCCTCTCTCATAAATAAATACTTACATACATATATACATATATTAATTAATTAATTAATTAATTTTTAAAGAGGCTTAGCCTGATATAGGAAAGGCCTATTGTAAACCATAAGACATGTATATTGTGTCATACTCAGTAGTAATGAAAAGAATATGGTAGGTCTCTAAACGTAAGCATGAAAATATCTGCAACACATACTTCTGTTTTTTAAACAGACAATTACAAAGTAAAATATAAAGTACAGTAATATTTACATTTAAAAATTCATACAACCACAGTGGAGTAAAAAACTTGATATATGGATAAATTCCTGAGCTCATCATGTTACAAAAAGGAATCTATTAAGATTAGAAAACTTGCAAGGATGTTTGGAAACCAACTCATTATTTTAAAATAGGTAAATAAAGGATAAAAATCAAACATTTCTTCTTGGAATTCCTTATGCAAATTGTACTTCAAGGTAACCAAATAGTCAATAAGGGGATGTTTCAGCCAATATTTCAGAATATTCCAGACAGTGGAAAAGAAATAACGAATTTGAATATTACCATTTGGCAACCCCCAATGAATTAATATATCTGAAAACTGAGTATCCATAAATGTCAGCATCACAAAGAGAATACAACAAAAAATTAGGCACCTGCTGATGGAATGCACATCTTATGAAGGAGTCTTACCAAAAAATCAAATCTGAATCTAATCCTCCCTCTAGAGGGAACTGCCAGTGCACAGGGGAAACAAGGACAGAAGAACATGTGAAGTAAAACCAGGTCCACGCCAGCATTCAAGTGCAGGTGGCAGAAAACTCTCAAGACAGGCGTCCTGGTTTCTCAAAAACAAAACAAAATGACTGCAATGAGAAAGAAAAGAAATAAAAGAAAAGGAACTTAAAAATTAAAAGGGATTTAAAAAGTTACCCCATTGATATGTATGAACTATATTTGGATCTGGATGCAAATAGGCAAACTATTAAATAAAATAATGAAAAACACTGAAGAAATTTTCATAGGAACAGAATGCTTAAAATATTAAAGAAGTATAATTGATTTTTTGTTTTTTTTAT
This sequence comes from Carollia perspicillata, assembly GCA_004027735.1. Classification (NCBI taxonomy): domain Eukaryota; kingdom Metazoa; phylum Chordata; class Mammalia; order Chiroptera; family Phyllostomidae; genus Carollia; species Carollia perspicillata. The sequence goes on from PVKM010022017.1 coordinate 16,730, forward strand.
TTTTACCTTCAATGTTATTTTTAATTGTTTTCAGGTGTACAGCATAGTGGTTAGACAACCATAAACCTTGCAAAGTGTCTCCCCTGGTATTTCCAGTACCCACCTGACACCATAATAGTTATTACCATATTCCCTATGCTATACTTTACTTCCCTATGCTATACTTTATTGACCATATTCCCTATGCTATACTTTACCATATTCCCTATGCTATACTTTACTTCAACGTGTATTAATTTTTTATTGACCATATTCCCTATGCTATACTTTACTTCAACGTGTATTAATTTTTTAGGTGCCTGTCTGGGATTAGGGTCCCTTGAGGCAGGCCCTGAGACAAGAAATCACCTGTTAGTACTCTATTAAGGAAGTGCCCCAGCAAAACCTGGTAAGGGAGTGAGTGAGGGAAAGGAGATAGGAAGGAGAAGAAAGGGGACAAGAGTGCAATCTGAAGTCGAGTCTCGGCCTCAGCCTGATTCTGTAGGGGGCTCTTGAAGGGATATTACCCTGCCGTTTGTCCCACTGTCAGATAAGGGAGCTGCACTTTCATAGCGGGGCACCAGTCAGTAGCAGTGGGAGAGAATGGAGTAGGAGATACTTCTTTCTGGCTCTTGGTGGGTCTGGGATGGTGACCTATTCCACATCACCCCTTCTAGAGAACACAGTCTGGATTTAAATGTGGAAAGACCCCATAGCAATTTCCCCAGAGCCTAAGGCCTTTATGCAGATAAGCCCCTAGAGAAAGCCAGGAGTGTCCCAAGCTCCCTGAAGTACTTATGCAAATCTGCAGCTAAAAGTGACATTTCTTTAAGCATTTTTAATGGAAATCTTTCTAAAATGTATCACAGCTTAGAACTAAGGTCAATGAAGAAAGTATACTTGTTATAAAAAAGGGCCAGGGGTGGGGTATGATATACTATTACCGAAAGGACCACCCATTAGGTTCGTTATGCCCACCACCAGAGGAAAGATGTCTCTCAATGCCAGAGATTTGTGAAAAGGAAAGGAAATATTTATTTAGAGCTATACAGACTTAAAGTAGGGACCCAATGTCTTCATTAAAATATTAAAGTCTTTTAGGATACCCACAGATGCACACAGTCCTTCCTTCTCGCTCTGCCCAGTCTGGGGTACTGTATCTCAGGAAAAGAAGTAGAAGTCCGTGATTCAAGCTCCCGGCACCATCAGCTGTGCCGCCGCCATCATCTCCAGTTAATCCAAAGCCATGTGGCACCTTCTCATGGCCCACCAGCAAGAGTCCTTTCACCCCTTTTCTTCCAGGCAAAGTCTCTCCTGCTTCTTAAGCCACATGGCAAAAGGGAGCACCCCAAAAACACATGATCCCCACTCTGCCAAAGCCTCGTGGTTCTCCCCTCACATAGCTGCCAAGTCTAGGTTTAAATCCCTGCGCCAACCTTCCTCTGCACCCCCATTTCCGACTCTTCCTATAATCAGTTACACCTGCCAGCATTCCTGTATTCTTCCAGGTTTACTGGGCTGCCAACTTACACCTGGGCAGGTGTGGCCCCATGGTGTGGAGCCAATCTTCTCCAAGCTCTCACGCAGGCAGTGTAACCAGGAGGAGCTGTCCTCCAGTACATCTTGGGTGGAAGTCACTTTCATCCCCCCCCCCTCAAAGCATGGCCACAGCTATTTAACATATCTAAGCAACTAGTTAAAGGTTATAGATATGTTAAATGACCATGCCAGAGGTTAGCTGCAAAGCCTTGGCTGTACAAAATAGCTCTGCATGTTCCTGCTCCATGTGTCCCTTCCCTCAACTCACACCTGTGGCAGGGGGTGGGCAGGAGGACATCCTATACATCTTTCTAATATTTCCTGGAAACCTTGAGTTCTGGACCCCTTTCCAAATCCCTGTTTGGGGCCCCCTCTTGGCTGCACCCTGTTACATACTGACTATAATTTAAACTTTTCTAAATAACTTAAAATATGTTCCACAGACCACAAGTTCCAAAGAATGCTTGTAGGAACCACACAGAAAAGGCTTTCTGATAAAGAGTCTGAGAGAAGAGAACTCACTCAAAGTTAAGTAGGTGCCTTTAATGTAGTACTTTTTGGTGCCATTAACATAATAATGAGCAGTGTTGATCTTCCAAAGGCAAGGGTTTCCCAAACCAATAAAGTATGGCATCAATTCTAAGATGCAGAGTTTTTCCCCCCACTTTAACATCTTTGAAACCCAGATGCCTCTTACTATGGATCTTATGAAATAGAGATGAGTAGCATGAAAGTAAGTTTTCAGTGTACAGTCCAGCCACTCATGCCCCAGCTCTAAGTCCCTCGTAAGCAAGCTCAATGGGAACAGAAGGGGAACTATGTGCCCACTGAAGGCCTACTTTGTGCCTGGTGCACAGTACTTGGTTTTCAAAGTGGCTTTCATCAGACGCAGAGGGGCTGATCTTGTCTCCCTGTTACCAAACAAAAAAAGGGGATGTTATCTGTCTGCCATCACAAAAGCCAAACTCTAGAGGCAGTTGCTGTTGCAAAAAGAAAGAGGTTTTGTTCAGATGCTGTGTGATCTGGGAGAATGGTGGACTCCCCATCACGAAGCTCATTTCATGCGCAAAACCCAACAAAATCCAACCATCCTCAGCAAGACCTATACAAAAGCCAGTGCCCAGAGATCCCACTCCATTGTAAAGTACCATCCTTTGAAGCTCACAGGCAGCTGCTAAGCAGTCATCCAAGTAGCTTAGTTTGTTCCCAGCTGTTGTCCATTTCAGGATCCTTCCTGGAGGCCATGGACCATGTTGCTGCTAAGGCCACATGGCCCATGGAGAGGACAAGGACAAGCCAGTGCACTAAGTGCAGATCCCAAGCAGCCAGTCATGAACAGTCGAACATTTTTTTGTTCCCCTTGGATGTTATTAGTTTTGGGTGTGGGGTGGACAAGGTGCTTTCCCAAAATGACCAATCAACTTCTCAAACTTTTGCATGTTTTGGGGGGTCCACCTCCCAAACAACCCCATCTTTCCCCGGGCTAGACTGACAGGACTCTTTGGTTCTACACCTCCAACTGTTGCCATTTTGACTTCTGTGCATGTGCCTGCCTTCCTCTAGCTCCACCCCCAATCTGGTACCAGAAGGGTCAGGAGGGCTTTTTCCTCTATTCAATTATTTTGCTGGCCTTGCATGTGCTCAGTGTAAGAACTTCTTCCTGCTGCCATCTTGGCAAGTGTGAGGGAGATTCCCCTGGCCTCTAACTCCATGCCAGTGGCAAAGCATCGCCAAGGCACACACTCTGTTACCCATGCAACATGGCCTCACAGTCCTGTGAAAGTTCTGCCTGGAACTGTGCTGTGAACCTCACCATGATCCTGAGAGGTTTGTGAAGGCATTCTTTGGCTGCATGCCCTCGGTACTTGAACCTCCAACCTCCATCCTCAAGGAGCATGCTCAGTGCACAAGCAGCTCCAGGTACCATTCCCGTGGCCTAGCTCTATCTCCTCCTGCAACCACTCCTGTTGCCCACCCTTAGCCCACTTCCAGATCCACTACAAGCTGGATCCTCCTTGGAGGTCTAACAGGCTGTCTCTTGGTATCAACCCCACCAAAAGGAATTTGGAGTTTTGTCCACCACTATGAGTGCTGGACAAGGGGTGAAAGTATAAGCTCCATGCTCATCTTAGTCCTATATACTACCATATGCATAAATAAGCATCTCCTTCCCAGAGGCTCCTGCCAGAACAGACCCCTCAACCTTCACTGGCTGGCAGGCTCACACCAACAGCCCACTCATGGGGCTCTAAGCAGCTTCTCAGCTGGGTCCACATAATACCAAAGTTTTCCAGTGGTCTTGACTTCTGCCATATCATCAACTGTTCCTTCTCCTTCTGGATACCTTCAGTCCTGCTTTGTAATTCATTGTTTTTCGTATGCTGCAGGCTGAGTCAGATAACCAAACTGCTAGAATTGAGCCTAAACGCTGTTTGGTAGGTTCTTAATACAGATTGGAGGTCATGATGAGGGTTCTAGACTTGCCTGGGCCTCACAGTGAGGCCAGTTGGAAGGGAGATCATGGGATGGGGCACAGGGGCCAGGAGAGCCATCTCACTTTCAGGCTGAACCCTGAGGGGGTAGCCTTTAGCAGTCACCCAAGGAGTTGTCATTAATTTGGTCTTAGTTCGGGTAGATACTCCTCTATGAGGAGCTGGGAGTGGTGACAGGGCTTGGTGGTAAAATAATGCAGACAATAGGGAATTCCGAGGTTTTTCTGGGAGGAGCAGCAGCTTCCATGTGGTCAGGAACTCAGAGCTCACCCACAGTCAGAGACCAAGATGGGGAGTATTCCTGCTTCAGCCTGGGGCAGGACAGAGAATTAGACCCTGCATGGCGTCAGGGTCTAAAAAAAAAGAGACAGAGGCCAGATCCTGTGGTTTGAGCCAGCTCAGCTGCCCCTCAGGGAAAATTGCACAATTTCAGGGTCTCCTCCTCATGAAGGCAGCTCTCCCAAAGGCCCATTGAGCCAGGCAAGTCCCCTGGGAAGCAGGCCATGAATCAGATGACAGGGAATGGCTGAGAGAGTCAGGGCAACTCCCACACTCACTCCCGTGGCATCCCAATTTGAATTTTTAGAACATATTGAAGCAGACTAACACAATTCCTCTGGGGCCAGCACTGCTGAGAGAGGCAGATTTCAGATGGGACTCCCTAGGCAGCTTGAGTGACAGGAGGTCTGCCAGGAGGCCATGGCCACAAAACAGAGAGCCACAGCCATACTGGGGTCCTTATCTCCAATTTCCACTGCCATGTATTCATCCAAATGACCCGCTTAATGCTGACTTCAGTGATGGGTCAATCCTGGTTAAAGGGACTCACCCCTATGCCTGGTTTGAGGCCCGACCTGAGAGAAAGCATTTTACAACTGTGCCTCTAAATGAGGAAGGTGATGATAGCTACAAGGCCCTGTGGCTTTCCGATCATTCTCACATGGAAAGTCAGGTGGCCAGCCTGTGACTCTGATCTCACCTGAACTTCTAGTTTCAGGTTTCTTTGGGGAATCATCTTGCTGAGATGATAGTGAAGTTGAAGTGACAAGGAGGGAAATAAGATGAGATAAACGTTTGATCAAGTCATTTGATCCCCTGTCAGACTGGCAGAACTCTCTTCAAAGAAACTGTATTAAATCTCCCTCTTTTCTGCCCTTCCACTCCATTGAAAGACGCATCCCCTCCTCCTCTATCTGTGCAGGCTGGCACACCAGAGCACCCTCCCAGCATCCTCCGCTTGCACTGTCCAGAGACACCAGATTGTGGGCTTCTCTACTTCCTATAGGGGCCTTACACTCACTCCCCCCTATGATTAGGAGACAACTCCTCAGTGAGGACATAGCTGGTACACATGCACATGGGCCAGCACTCACTCATCTGTTCAGGTAAGAAACACTGCACTTATCACATGCCAGGCACTGGTCTATGTACTTTACAATTACTAACCC
>PVKM010022018.1:0-22116 GCA_004027735.1 Carollia perspicillata
GACCTTTGCATGTGCTGTTCCTTCTGCCTGGAATATGCTTCCCCCAAATACCCATGTGGCCTCTCACTCCTTGCCTTCAGCTCAAGAGTCACCTTGTCAGAGAGGTCTTCTCTGAACAGTTTATACACAATAGCGGCCCTCACACTCATCTCTATCACTGTCCTGCTTTACCTGTACCTGCACTATGAGGCATTTGGTGTTTTGCTTATCTGTCTCTCCCCCATAGGAGGAAAGCTTTCTGAGGACACAAACTTTTTCTTACTGAAAGCTCTGGTCCCTGGGACCAGAGTAGTACCCAGTGACAGCAGTAATTCACTAAACATTGTTTGTTGTTCAAGAGCATTCTAAGCATAGCAAAGGTCAAGTGCAAAGGCCCTGAAATCTGAAGTGGCTTGACTTCTTTGAGGAACAGTGTGACCAGGACAGAGTGAGCATGGGGCCGAGGCAGTCAGAGCCAGGCGGGCAGGTCCTTCCAGGCTCCAGCAAAGACGGGTGGGAAACACCGCCGGCCAGTGATGTGATCTGACTGGCCTTTGAAACGTCATTCTGGATGTCTGGCGAAGAGCCTGCATGACAAGCAGGAAGAAGGGGACGGTTCAGCAGACTCGTTCAGAGGCATTTGCAGTAATTCAGTCAAGCAAGAGATGGTGGTGGCTTGAACTGCAGTGGTAAGGGCAGCATGTATTTTGAAAGCAGAGCTGAATAAACATTACAGTTTGGGCACAAGATAATGAGAGCAATTAAGGATGACTCCTAGATGCTTGGCCTTAGTGAATGGCTACACAGTGGTACTGTTTTCACCATTGTTTTATTTTAAACAAGGGCCCTGTTTTCATAGCATGAATTCAGGGCTGGCCAGCAAGTTCCAAAGCAATGCTCAGTTGTACAATGGTGTAGATGAATGGAAGTTCCAAGGACCAATGGATAAATTCTTTGATCCTCAGAGAGCCCTGGACACAACAGGCAAACATGGATAAAAATACATCAAGATACGAACAGTGACGCCTCCCATACTGGAGACCCGTGCATGCCACTGTCCTGGCAGCGCAGCCCTGACACCTGCGTGCACAGATGGCCTCACTGGGCACCCTTGACAGGGCAGACTTGACATCTGGGACGCAGGCCATTGGAAAGCTCCATACACACAGACTCCTGGCCGTGGAGACACCGCGCTGCAGATCACTCACAGACCCTCTGGGAAGGAAAACCGCACCAAAGCCCCAACGCGGAACCACGCACACAAAGAATGAGCGGTACTTCCCAGCCCTTCTCCCGACACACACGTAAAAGAAAACAAATGTGTCAGGCAGCTGCTGACCAGGGTGAAAAAGAAAAGTCAAATACTGGAACAGTAAGGAGTACAGCTCTGTGGGGAGAGGCCATTCAAACGGGCGACACCAACTTGCTGCCCACAGGCAGGAAAAGTGAGCTTCCCGGATCAGCTCTTCTCCTCGGGCAGCTGGTAACTCTCCGAATGTATCTGTGTGCTCAGTTTCCTTACGATTTTGACTGTGACTTGTCTTTCTCTCTCTTCCCAAAGTATAAATGAAAACTCTTACTGTACTACCTTTACTGGTAATTATTCTGATACACATTATATATCTTCATCTTCTGTACTTGGTCCTATTTTTGAGGGTTTCAGTGGCCGAGAATGAAACATGACTTTTGTCTCTGAGTGTTTGGAACTGACTGAGAGATAGACAAAGAAGAAGATCAAAATGTCAGCTCTATTATTGAAAAAGCTGATCAAAGAATGGGGCTTAGCTGTATAACCACAGTGAGCCCGTTAATACCTTCTAATACCCCTCAATTGGACAGTTGACAGCCATGTTGGCCACATGCCGGCCACCTGCCGGCCACCTCCCAGGGGGAGCCTGGCCTGAAGGCTCACTGTGTGGAGGGGCAGAGAATGCCTGTCTCCCAGGCAGGTGCCAGAAGGAGTGATCTAGGCACAGTCATTTCCTTCTGGTGACTTTGTTTTAAAACGTAAATAAACCTTGGAAAAGATGTAGCAGGATGGGTGGTGAATACCACCAATCTCACATGCCAGGGCCTCCCTCTGATGCTGTTGGCAGGAGCTGAGGAGCTGGACAGCAGTCAGTTCAAGGTCGAGGTCTGTGCAAAGAATGGCTCACAATCTAGACTCTAGTGTCCGTGAATTGGATGCTCACTGCATGTTTGCCTAAAGTTTAGAATTCAGAAATGAAGGTCTACAGTGAGGATGTTAAAACCAGCTTGTTTTTAAATTTTTATTTATCAATTTGAGAGAGAAAGAGGAAAGGAGGGAGGGACAGAGGCAGGGAGAGAGAAGCATCAATTTGGTGTTCCACCTACTTATGCGTTCATTGGCTGCTTCTTGAGTGGGTGCTGCCTGCGATCCAATCCACAGCCTTGGAGCATTGGGATGGCGCTCTAACACACACTGAGCTACCCAGCCAGAGCCTAAAACCATTTTTTAAAAGGGGGACTTATTTAGTTGGTGCAGTTGGTAAGGGTAGAATGCCAAGGAGGGTAGAATGCCAAGTTGGTAAGGGTAGAATCCCAGTGAGGCCAGAACAGTGGCTTAGAACTACATAGTTCTAAGTTTCACATGTCCCACTACCCTAGTTACACTGCGTGTTCTGTAAACCTCGATCACAAAGCTGGATTTTCCAGCTTTGGGCGACGTAAACGTTGTTGCGGTTGTTCTGACAACAACTAGGCTAGTTGACTGAGACTCTGAATAAGGATTGCCAAAAAAAAAAAATAAAGTGAACAGAGGATGTCCTTTAATAGAACCCTACAGAATGGGGGAGAAAACAGTGGACATTCTTGTTTCCTTAGGCTACTTACAATTCTAGCTACCATTAAAAATGGAATAGGATTGTAGAATGTGAAAACAACTTCACTCTTCAATCATTTCTGTGTGAATCCTCTGAAACTATAAAAAAGGTAGGACATGGCTAGTCACATCCTCAAGAGCCCCATTCTGGTTATAAATGGAAAATACCTGGGCCCTGTATCCAGGCATCGATTAAGAATAATTTCCCCATGCTAGCATGGAACATTGGTAAGATCTGAAACGCTGGGTAGCAGACATGGGCTGGGGACATGCTGGTAGACCAGTTGCATTATTGCTCTGTGCACTGGTGCTCACAGGCTGGCTGGGGGAAAAGGCAGGAAGGCCATAGTTCTAAGATCCTCTTACTTGGCAGAAATGTCTCATTCTATATGGTAAACAAGAACCGCAGAACTTCAACATGTTTCCATTAAATCCACGAAGCCCTGGGCATATACCTGCAGCCTTACAAGATACAATAGTTTCTTTGCCGTGTTAGATCAAATTTGAACTAACTCCCAGTCAAAGATTTTGCCTATCTTTGAATCTAGCTGAGACTTCTTGGTCTAGTCCAGCACAGATAGAAGAGTGTGGTGATTTAGAATTAAAATTAAATGGAGCTTACATTACTAAAAATTATCTTCTGGATTTTCATGGAAATTCAGGGAGACTTGAGGTTAACTTCATGGTATGATCAAGTAAAAAATTCCTTTATATTTGGCATTATCTAGTCTAATTTTCAGGGTTTCGGCCAACTACTCTAACTGGGTCACCCCTGGCTAAAGTGGGCAAAACCTTTGATTCAATAAATCAATTAGTGCTAATCCTTGCTATTGGTCACAGGGGGACCCTGGTAGGAAGATGAATAGGTAAACCCATAAAATCACTAGGAAAACAGGCAAACTAGGCAAACAAATCATGTGTGTTTAAGCAACAAGCCCTAAGGTCAGCGTAGGTTCAAGAGAGTTGATTCATGCCTGGGTTCCAAAGCTCACCGCTTTAGACTTTACCGCAATTTTTCAAAATGTGTAGTATTGTTTTCCATCCATTTAACTCATAGAAACAGGAACAGATTCGCATGGTAAAATGCATTAAAATAGAACAGGGACTTGGAAGGAGAGTGTGGTATGGATCCAAGGCAGCATTACACCTATTTATTGCCATTTATCGTACCTGTTCATTCTGCAAGTGTTCCCCGTCTCAGCCCTTACTATCTGTGTGCTTTGCGAGATAATCCTACTCATTCTACGTGAAGCGTGACGAATGTCTAACAAATCTCGCAAAAAAAAATATGGTTGGCTTCAAAAAACATTTTTAATTAAAAGGATGCCACATGCTAAAATAGCACGTAATAACATATTTCTGTGCTCAGATCTATGACTGCCGAATTTGTGGTTCGATATGCAATTTAGAAATAGGATCCAATTCAAGGCCTTTTTTTTTCGCCCCCTTCAGATTTCCTGGCAGAGAGTGGCGAGGTGAAGGCTGAGAACGTTTTAATCCTGCCAGAAAGTACAAGGGGCTCTTAGAAGCTGAAAAGCAGCTGAAGAAGGCGCAGCACTGTCTTGGGGCGCACTGCTGCCAGGGCGAGGTGGTCAGCCTCCATCCCCGCGTCCCTCCTCGCTGCTCTCCAGGAGACTGGCTCTGGCTCTCGGCTGTCTGTTTCTGCCAGTATGTGTATTAAAGCCAAAAACGTGCTCTAATTTTACGCCTGTGCTCCCTGCAGACACGCCCCCTGGGCTCCCTGTCCCGAGCAGCTGTTTCCTTGGAGGGGATTCTCATGTCCCCCCAGCATTCCGCCCCCCGTCAAGCTGACGGGGCGCCCTCTGTCGGGTCCAGTGTGGCCTCCTCTCGCCTGTTCTCAACCCAGGATGACCTGTCCCCATTTGGCCACGGGAAAACCAGCTTGAAGGCGTGTCCGGACTTTCTGGTGTGTGTGTCAGGAAATGCTCTGTGTGTTTTCCCCAGCTCCATCTCGAACAGAACAGAAAGGGCACGGACATGCCCACCCCTTCCTAGTGACTTCGCTTTGTTAGCGGTCCCTCGGTCCTTATGGGTATCCAGACACAAAGCTGAATCTCTGCCAAGTAAGTATTTGATTTTTTGACATAAATTCCTTAGGATTCACCTGAAAGAGACTGGTATTCCCAGAATGGTAGTTTGGAAAAATGATTTGAATACATGTCTCCATATATGAACATATTGACATATGTTTAAAAATGTTTAAAACTCTGTATGGAAAACCTTCAGTGTATGCTATTAGTGCCACCTCATTAACTTTATATAGTTATTTAAGGTGTCAGTCACCCTACCTAGGAGAAAGCAAGTTTTCAATTCCACACGCAAGTCGTGTCACCGCCCTCACCAGACCGACCCGCCCCCTCCGCTACTCCGCCGCCTCCTGGGGACCTGCTTCCAGGCCCGACAGAACCGGTGTGGCTGTGCCCAGCAGAGAGGACGTGCGGCCTCCACGAGTTACAATCACCACGTTTTCTGCAGCTACACACACCCAGAGGCTGTTGCTAAGGAGAAAGTAGAAGCAAGCCTGCTGAAATGTTTTCAAAAGATGTTACTTTTACTTTAAAAGCAATAAAAGATTGCCAAGGCTGGGACAGTGAGTTGCAAAATAGCGGATGCGCACTATGATAACTACATCTCATCACCTGTTCCGCACTCAACATCTGCTTCAAACACGTATTTGGAGAGGGGCCAGTGCTACAGGAAGACACGGTCAGGACTGAGAAATCCTCCTGAAACAGTTGCCACTGAGAACAGTTTTTTTTTCTGTGCCCACATCCCAGCTCACCCTGAGGATTTCAGCATGGTGGTCATAGGCCAATAGACCGGTACGTGCACTGGGGGCTAACCAGCTTGGCACAGCCGGCATCTCAGACCCTCAGCCTGCGCTGCGACAGGCGCAGGGAATCGGAGCTCTTTCTCTGAGGCAGGTTTGTGCGTGAGCGCCGTCACTGCAAGGCTGGTTGCCTCTCCTGACTCGTGACTGACTCGGCTCCAGGACTCCCGCGGAAAGCATATGGCGCGGGACCCGGGCAAGCGCCCGGGGCTGTGCGTGGGGTACTTGGAGCTCTTTTGCAGGGAAGAACCCAAGGTAGTCCCTTCGCAGCTGTGGGGCAGATGGTTTTCTTTATGCCGTGCTGCTGAATACTAAACAGAAACTGCGGCAAGTTTGAAAACATGACAAACAAACAGCCGAGTGTTGGCTGAAACGCTCTTTGCCTCTATCGGAGACCAGCCTTCAGCATCCCGGGCCGTTCACGAGACAGCGCGCAAACAGAGACGTGAGGACGGAATGAAGCGACTTTGAAATTGCACCCAAACGTGGTCATGTGTGGTTTTCTTCACAGTAACAATGTGCTAATTACCTCTCTCTGCAACTTCAATTATGGGTGTCATGATTCATGATCCTCGATGTCATCCAGGGTTTAGGTTTCCCGGAAAACGTGCGGAGATGGTGAAGCTGAAGTCACCCTTTCCCTCGAGGCGGGGCTTTAAAACCACAGAGACATCAGTGAAACTGCCTTCCTCCTCTTCCCTAACGAGGCCCCCACACACCGTCTTCTTTAGAAATAAGAACGCCCAGGGAAGCTCAGCTACCATTTCAACTTCCATTCCTTCGTTCCGCCCTGGCAGGAAGATCATGTTTAAACAGCAGACTGGTGAGTGGGTAGGAAAAGAGCAACTTCCCACCAAGGGGTGGGGTTGGCCTGGCCACATTCTAGCAATAACAGCATGTGAGATCCACTGAAAACACTAACATAATACCATCAAGAAGAAATCAGCTTGTCCACATGTGTGTGTTTGACACTCTTCCAGGCACTGAGGTGGCGGCAGTAACAAAATTCTATCATGCATGTAAATACACACACTTGCTGTTTTCTATGTACTTAGAAAGAGCCCAAAATACCACTCTCAGGGTCTGATAATGGGTAGGATTAAGAATAGGATTGTGGCTAGTACTTAGGGTTTTCCTTAAACTAACTTGTTTTGAGTCAGATGCTCTCTGAATTTTCTAAAATAAATATTTTTATAATGTAAAAAGTTATTTAAATGACCATGTTGTATCCTTCATTAACAACAAGCAGGTCCCCACCAAAAGGTGATATTACTTTATATAAACTAAGTTATGTGTTAGGTAAATAGAATAATGTCTTCCTGTGTTCTCAAACCTCCTGGACAGTCAAATGTCGACAAAAAGACCTTCGAAGGCTGAGGCAGACGGTTACTGCATTTCTCCACAGGGCAACCAAGTGCTCTGGCAGCCGGACAGCTCTTGACTTGCAAACAGCGACACGAGTCCGTCAAAATCGGTTCCGAGGCCCCACTGCCCTGTGGCATCACACCCGAAACAATCTAAGTGAAGAGTGGCGCTCCCCCTCCCCTCCGTGGCCCTCTCCTTCCTGGCTTCAGCTTCCAGATGCTTCTGTGCCCTTTGGGGACTAGCAATGCCTTGCATTACAGACAGGGCAGAGAGGGGCCCTGCCGTGGTTGTGGCCAGGGGATGTCTTTCTCCCACACCTGCCCACTGGGCCAGGTGTCCTCACTGCCCGGCCTGGCCAGCGCCTGGCTCAGTCCCGGCTCTCAGCCGACAATGTTTGGCTTACCCCTTCTTTATACCTCTTGGTTTCTTCCTTCTCACTTGCCTGTGTTCACTCCACTTGGAACACCATGACCACAGCTGCATCTAATTCACTTATTGGTACTCAGCTGAAACGGACTAGAGGGAACCCATGGATGGCTGCCCAGTGAGGGAAAAGAGGGTTTCCATTTGAATCCGTCAGCCAGAAAAGTGGGGCTTAATACACCGAGGAAATCATTGCTTAAAATTTGTAGAGTACATTTCCAAAGGAACTAATATTTGGCCCTCTGAAAAATCTTAATGTGCTGGGAGGACTACGTCCCCCTTCCTGGATACATTAGTTTGTGAACAGCCCAGAAAGAAATGCCGACTTGTGGACATGGGAGGGGAGGTCCAAGTCTGCTGTCAGCGCTTCACCGTGAAGAAGGCTGGGGTGGGCCTCGAACGTCCAGAGAAGATGGTGGCTCCTGGGCAGCACAGCTGGAGGCTGGAGGGACAGAGCGGAAGGCTGGACTGGGCCTGAGAGTGGGGTGGCCTCACTGAGGGACAGCCGGATTCGTTACACAGCACTGGGAAATTATGTGCATCTCAAACAGGTGGTTTTCTTCAAAGTAACGGTGCCACCAATCTCTCAGGAACTTTGCTGTGGGCACTGTGACTCCTTATTAACCGTGGACGTTTGCCCGCAAATGTGCCAAGACCACTTCCATCTCCATCAGGCCTGTGGCCCAGAGCCACGTACCTTCCCGGGGAAAGGAGAGGCTGCAGGGGGCAGGGGCGGGCAGGGGACAGGGGCCGGGGTGAGTGAAGCACTTTCCCTGCACTTGGGTCTGAGGACACCAGGCCGCACAGGCTGGGAGGTTCCTGACTTGCTTGGCAGGTGATGCAACCCATAAAATGTAATAGTTCCCAACTGTATTGCTAGACCTTTAAGGAATAGTATTACTTTTTAGCAATTTCCTCTATTCCTACGACATTGCAAAATACTTTAATTTTTGCATGGAATCGAGAAGCACCATAAGGTTTAATAAACAAACATTTTCACTTTGCCAAGTCTAGAATAACCTTAACCACTAACAAAGACGACATCATAGAAAATCCGAAAATTCACCAGTACGAGGCCTCAGTGCCAAGCATCAGTCTAATGCACAATGTGAAAAAGGGCAATACATTTACAAACAAACATGCAAAAACAAATACAGGGCAGCAACCTGTTACAAACAGCATACTGGGCTTATTTGCCAACAGGTCTGTACCGGTGAAGGGTGGGTGTACAGACAACTTTCCATATTCTTTGCTGCTACTTTTTATATTTGTGATTTGTGGCATAAGTATTAGTTCAACACACATAACAATTTGATTAAAACTGAAAGCATGTGTATGTTTTTTTTTAAGATTTGCCATATGTAGCTTTTCGGAGAGCAAAGTCATGCATGGATGTTGTCAAGAAATGAAGAAGGTGCAGGGGTCAGCCAGACAACATACTGACATAACCTACAGACACAAGCGGCGGTGTGGTGATGGTCTGCGGGAAGGGGGGACGAGGGCTGGGCAGAGGTGGGCAAAGAAGGGGATAATGGGGGCACCTGTAATAGTGTCAACAATAGAAATGCAGTTAGAAAAGAGCCAAGGTCACCATGGGCAGCAGCTGTATTTCCTGTGGGCGCCCAGGCCCCTTCTGGAAACAGCACCTGATTCTCCTTTCGAGCTGTTCACACAGGCGGTTTGGGTGGACCCGCTGCCTCCACCCGGCTTGAGAGTGAGCCCACCTAACAAAAGCACTCTAATGCTGCGGCCACAGAGCTTGTCTCGAGAATAAGCCACCGACCTAAGCCGTTTACCGAGGTTCAAGTTCAGAAGTTTGCTGCTACTTCTGCTTGTATTTCTATTCTCCGGGGGTAATCACTGATGCTAGTTTGCTATGTTTCCTTCTGGACTTATTTCTGTCATGTATTTTTGTCAATAAAATAAGCCTCTCTATACGTATACACACATATGCATACATACATTCTTATGGACTGATATGTGTGCATGTGCCCATATAAATAAAGTTTCTACATAGAGTAGAATAGTGTATGGAACTAATTTGCCCCTTTCACTCACACTTAGATTGTCCACATCTCTATTTCAGGGCCTCAGAGGTACCTTAACCCGCTTACCACGACACAGCAGTCTGTGCCCCCGAGAGGACGTAGTTCACCGCATCACCAGTAGGATATTCTATCCCACGAGGAACCACAAGGGACAACACTGGCCGGAACTCACTCTGGACGGCCCCACAGCATTATGTGGCCCCTCTGGGGGGCTGTGACTTAGAAGGAGCCCCTGCTGGGAGTCCAGTGGAAGAAGACGGACCTGAGAAAAATGGAGAAGGAAGCGTCCTCCTCAGGTTCTCACCTTGGACAGCGGGATGCAGCACGGGAAGGAGCTACTGAGCAGGAGAACCAAAGTCACTGGCTGGTTCTGGGCAAACCCGGTCAGGCTGGCCTTGGAGCTGCCCCACACCTGCATCAGGATTGGGAACTGGGGTCGAGGTCTCAAAAGACTCACAGGAGACGGAGGCTGTGGGTGAATGAAGGCAGCAAGTGAAAGAGGATGGAGCCCTAGGGGACCACCAGCTGCTCACGGCTCCTGTGCAAAACATGGACACGAGGTGGCCTTTTCAAAACCCCAAACTGCCCACGTCCATCTAACTGTTCAATGCAGAGAACATTTCCACACGTGGACCACAGCAGCTAGTGTGTCTTCCAGTGTCACTTCCTCAGACCGGGAACCATATTTACTCAACGTTACACATTCAAAATTATACTTGTCTATATACACACTCTATTGTTTGCAGGGTAATTACTGAAAACCAATATCCTTCGCCCTTTACTTCCTCAAGTTTATTGAAAATTTAATTAACTGTAGTGATTCGTTTAAAGTCTTTTGTTTCCTAGCGTCTAAGCTCCTTTAGGACAGGACCCCACCTGTGCTCCCCTGTCGTACGTGCCTGGCACGCACACCACGTGCTGGGCTCAGCCAGTGACTTTTGTTCAACCGACCCACCAGTGATGCGTTGGGGAGAGGAACCGGGGGAGAGAAAGGAAGGATGGGGGAGAAAGAAAGGCCTAGAAAGGAAAAGGAAAAAAACTCCTTCCAAAATCACATCATCTGTAAGAGCAGCCCATAGATGAGATCTTTTTTTTCTGCAAAGCAACTAAGAATAAGAAACATCTCAAAAAAAAACAAGAGCTGATAATAACTCTATTTTGGTTTTTCTTCCATTCTCACCCCAAATTTTATGCAGAGATTCTATTTCCTTACACATTTCTTCTTTCTTAAAAAGGCAAGTCAAGCAAATGTCAAGCTTATTTTTATTATATCAAAATATATATATATTCACATAACTGGCATTTTCAAGTGGTATTGCCTTTTTCTTATGCAGGCTGGTCTGCTTAATAAATCCCCCAGAAGAGCTAAAGCAGCATGAACCTGAGTAAGAGTTATGAGAAATCCCCTGCAATAAAGTTATTTTCTCTTTATTTTTAACCCTATCCTCTCTTTTCAGGATTAAGTCCATTGTGAAAAAGTCATACAAATTGAAAGATACGAAGTAAAAAACAGGTGCCTGAGGAGTTTTTCCGTCTTTCTAACCCATGTTATTTTTGCTCTCTATTCACTAACTAATCCTCAGTTTAAACGGATGCTTCCTTTCCTGTTTGAGCAAAAATTGAGGTCAAACTATTTTCTTCCTTTTTGATTGGGTCATTTTAGCAGGAAAAATATTTTTCAGAGCTACTTTGAGTCTGCACTGAGTATAATAATTCTTAATTGTCTGTAGACTTTGAATTATTTAAAGACATCAAATTAAAACATTTTTAAATCAAAGAGGTGCTACCAGGGGGTGATGGGAGAGAAATGTATTACTGGAGATAAAGATGCTAAAGATTTTAATTCTGTAAGGACACATCAAAAATTTCAAATAAATACTCAAGTATTTCTTCATTTCCATATAGATTCTGCCCTAGGCTAATGCAATATTCATCAAGTCTCTACTAAAGTACATTCTTAGTACTTTCTTATCTGAGTTTAAAGTTAAAAAAAAGACCACTTTAAAATTACACCCATAGGGAAGTCATTTAAGTGGGCTGCTTCCTCAGATAAATTAATTTCATCTAAACTAACTTCCTAGACAGAAAAATATTTTCTATACTTAATTCAGAACATGAACTATTTTTATGCTTTTGAGTGCGGATTAACTAAAAACATCAATCCAAAATAAAAACAAGTAGCAATCTTGATTTGATCGGCAGGATTGGGCTCCTTCGGCTTGCAATTAGGCAGGAAATGGTTCCATTTCAATTTCACTTTGTTCTCTTCAGGACCAGCTTGAAAGGAAAAGGAGAGCGAATTCTATATTCCACTCCCGGTTTTCCTTTGTGGGGAGTCATTCTATGTCACAGGAGTGGCGCGAAATGTTTTTATACATGGGGACCGGGTGGGGATGAGGCCCCAGGGGACTGCGAAGGGCCCGGCGTGGAAGCAGGCACAGCGAACCCCAGATTCTGCTCTGCGTGAAGACGGGCGCTGGTGGCTGGTGCACAGAAGTGCGTCCCTTCAGGAGCAGGTGCAGCGCGCTCAGGAGGTCCGGGGAAAACATGACAGCGGCGAGCAAAGGGACTCCAGAAAGGTGCTGACGGAAAGGTGCTTTCATCCACTGTTTCTGACTTTCTCACCCACTTGGGCAAACCCGGGACCCAGAGATCACCAGGTCACAACCGCAGTGTCAGGCTGGTAGATGTTCCCTAGGAACTTTTTAAACTACACAGTATGAGGGTTTTTTTTTCCTTTTAGTAAGTTAGGTCCTGATGATTTTTCTAATGAAATGTCCCATGCACTACAGAATACCAGGGTACCTATGTCCCCACACTCTCAGCATTGCTGTTTTAAAAATGGGTTGATGTGGTTTTCACTGATGAAATATTTCTGTGGGCTTTATTTGCATGTGATTAATAAGGACTAAAATTAAACAGTTTTCAGGGGTCTAAAAATGTTCCACTGCAAAAAAAAAAAGTATTTTAAAGCTAAAGGAACTCAGAATGGCAAAAGTGACTGATAATGTAAACTAAGAGGAAGAAGACAATGAAAGTCCCAATTAAATAATTATAATATGCATCTTCCAAGCATAATTATGACTATTCATTTTCATTATGTGCTTAAATTAAGACTGTATAAATGTGTTATTTGGATCATTTCCATTTTTTCTTTTAATTTCTCTATACCATTTAACTAACATTTAACTTACTGTTCATTTTGTTTTGTTTTGTTTAACTTGCCATTATTTACCTTAGTTTTTCCATATTTAGGGTCTGACAACCCAGCTATTGTTTGCTTCTGGTAATGCTTGCAAATGTTTCATTTGGCACCACTTCTTATGGGCAGATGATAAAAATCTGCTCATTTCTATCACTGCTACCTCGCGTCTAAAGTAGCCCGCACAAATCTAATGAGAATCCAAATCTACTTATCTTCAGGGTATAATACAGAATCCACCTATTTATTCAAGGCTTCGATGAACAGCATCTACATTTATGAAAGGCCCTGGGCTCTGCAGGTGAAAGGACTTCATGTGACACTCAAGTGTTAGTAAATACCATTCTGTGGCGCTTTCTGCGTCATGTGCAAATGTGCAAGTGTTCCATACCTTTAGCCCGAGGTCTAACATTTTATGGTTGTGAATTCACAAAACAAGACTATCTCTTCTTAAAGCAGGAGTTGAATTTACCTAATAAATCAGAAAATATGATAAAATCGAAGCAAGTCAAGGAAGTGCCTTATGGCGTCTTGCCATTTGGTTTCCCACTAAATACTGGGCCGTCTGCAAATGACTACTGACTATTAAATGTTACCTGAACATATATGCATGAGATTATGAATATTATATTATTCCTATATGGCCAGATATACACACACCCATAATAGTTCCTGCTCAACTTAAAGTAATATACACAAAGAGAAGCTTCTGTCCACTGGCAGGTTTATTAATAAAGCACAACACTTGCAGTTCTATGGTGTATAAGAAATACTAATTATCGACGAAAAGTGTATTTTTGCTTAACCTACTCACAAAGGCACGAGATCTGACTTCAACAAAGAGTGGTAACAAGTGCCCCAAGCTGGTTGGTACTGGCCTCCCGGTCTTGTTTTCTCTATGTGCACATGCTTGACTGTCTTACCAGTTCCGGGGCTCCTTTCCCTCCCCTGTGAAATCGGTGTGATTGGCTGCGACACCCTCCTGCCACACTGAACTCCTGCCACTCGACGAGAGTGATGTGCTGCTCCCACCTCCAATGACACCCATAAAAATACCCATGATGCACCGGGGCTCTAACGATGAGCCAGCCACTCTCCTATACACTTTATATACACGCATTCAGTCTTCCCAACAACCTATGTGGCAGACACACTGATGGTTTCCATTTTAGAGAAGAGGCTCAATATCTTGGCCAGAGTCCGAGAGATAAATGGCTGATATTCAAATCCAGGCCGTTTGGGACTCAGAGCCCCCGCTCCTGTTATGCTCCTTCACAACAAATGATCTTGCTGTACAACGTAGCTGTAAACACAGCCCTTGCCAGTGAAGTTACTAATCGCTCCATTTCTGCTGACATGAATCTAATGTGTCTTTAATCGCTGTATCTGGCATTTTCTGCTTGTATATGGGACATTTTAAAGAGACTTCAGCCGGGTTGGGGAGTAAGTAAGAAAGGTGAAGGGATTAAGCAGTACAAATTGGTAGTTGCGGGACAGTCACAGGGATGTAAATTACCGAAGAAGGAACACAGTGGACAGTATCATGATAACCATGCATGCGGCCAGGTGGGGACTTGAAGCGGTGGGGGGACTGCTCCGAAAAGTATATGGTTTTCCTACCACTTTGCAGTGCATCTGAAACTAGTACAGAATAACACTGAACGTAAACTGTAATTGAAAAAATAAATTTTTTAAAATGTGATGCTTAACACAACACCATGAAGGCTATTGAATAGTTGCTTCTCATTTGAATTTCATTTATGAAGAAATTTAGAGCCAAGGCCCAGACATTTATGAGACTTCCTAATTATAAAGTGAAGGACTCTCGATACCGTATAGAACAAGAAGAGGTAAAACACACTGTCACAAAGCCAATGTTCAACACAACCAGACTTGAACTTGAGATTCCTGACTTCTACTCTGTCTACACGTTTAGCAGTCTCAAAACTTTTCTCCAGTCTAGGTCTCTCTCCTGGTCTAAGGTCTTGATAAATCAGATTTAAGAGAATGAAATGAGGTTCATCATCTTCTCCCAAATCAACTTTTTCTTCCAGATTCTCTTTCCTGATTGATGATACTCACAATTACTAACCTAACCCAGAAGTCTAGAAATCTCTTCCTTTCTTTCCATCCATCTCACATCACCACTCAATTCTAGAAATTCTAGCTTCAAAATGCTGTTCTATTCTCTTTATTTTGTTCCCACTGCTGTTGCTACAAGTGTTGAATCATTGGCAGGCTACCGCAGGTCCTCCATGACTGAGGACCATTAACGCACCATGCCCACGCCAGCTCTCCTGCACCCGAGGCCACAGCCTCGCCAAACAACGCACGCTTCCACGCACTTGAGCATGAGTTCCATGACTTGACCTCATTTCTCTCTGTTATGAACACCTCCTCATCCTAAGCACTTCCTCTTCCAAGAATTGTTTTCTTAGCTTTCCCAGTCTCCCAATGAATCCCTGTATCTTGTCCATGCCCAGATTATAGTACCTTTCCAAGAGCAGTGTACAGGTAATAAACACATTCTACCTGATGGGATTCAGTTCTAGGCTTTGAGCTTTGAACATGCGGTCCTTGATCCACGGAAAAGCCATGAAATGAAAATATTAGCCCCAGTTTAGAGACGCAAGTCCTGAAGCACTGGGAGGTTACACAACCACACAATTCAGAAGTGATGAAACCCAGGTTCGAAATGTGTTGATCTCCAAAACCCCACACTCCACCCACTGTACCTCAGTCCTTATTGAATTATGTGTTTACATTTATGGCCACTGAACTCTTAAGATGTGAGAAATGCATCTTATTCAGAACTGAGGGCTCAGTACCAAGTATACCGTCCACTCTCAACAAATGTCTGGTGAGCAAATGCATGAGCCCATGTATTGTTTGACTCACTGAACAAAATCCTATTGTTATTAACTACCATTTAAATAGAAATGTCAGTTTCATAAACATGACTGATGTGGAAAGAAGATTTAAACAATGTTTATGAGTTTTTAATGTAATTTTTATTGAGTTTTTGTATCGTAATTCATTAATTAAAGACATAAAGAATAATGCTGGCAGGCTTTATCTCCCCATATTATTCAAATTGGCTTGTTCCTTTCAATAAGAGGGTTGGGATAAGTTATTACTTTCTGTTCTTGCAGAAAGATCCATCCAGTTTTCACACAATGACCTAAGTCCTATTTTATAAAAATGTATCTCTATGTACAATATGTGTATAAATATATTTCAATCATATTTTGACTTTTCAAGAAGCAGTACTGGCAATCACCAAGTGATTTTTTAAAAATATAATAAAGTAGGGAATGCTCTTTATTTTAAGAAGGAAAATTGTGTCATTTGTTTTTTAGCCTATACCAACAATGTTCAACCCTTTTCATCTCAAGGCAACATACACTAATTACTAAAATTCTGCAGCACATCAAAAAAATGTATCTTTGCCAATCTGACAAAAAATAGGTGTAATTTTGATTGGTTACAAAAAAATAATATTACTCAATTACCATTTTTATGCAAAGTGACTTGTTAAAAAATCAGGTTCCTCTACTTGTATGTTAGGATTTCTGGTACCATGAATAAACCAATGAGATGAGACCTTACTATGCGACATGACCAATAAGATGCAGCTCCATCATGTGACCAATAGATTTATGGTTCAAGACATGGCATTCACCCCAGATGGCTATTGTTGTGTTGTTGTTTTATTAATATGACAATCTAAGGGAAAAGAGGCCACTAAATGGTCAGGTATTACACATTTTAAAACCCACATTGTTCAAGACTCACCTGTATTTTTAATGTCTGCAAAATACTTCCCTGTATGGATGTACTTACTTACTACCTCTATTATTTTGCGCCTTGAGGTCCTATTTCTTGTGGTCCGAAAATATTAACTGGAAAATTCCAGAAACACATGATTCCTAAGGTTTAAATCACACGCTGTTCTGAGAAGCATGGTGAAATCTCACACACCTCCCCCACCCCACCCCGCTCCACCATCCAGCCTGGGGTTTGAATCGTGTGTACTCTCCCTGCCCATTTGTCACTTAGCAGCCGCCTGGCTACTAAGGGGACCAGATGGACTGTCGCAGGGTCACAGTGCTTGGGTTCAAGTCACCCTCATTCTACTTCAAAGAGCCCCCAAGCACAAGAGGATGACACCGGCAATTCCACCATGCCAATATGTGTATAAACATATTTCAGTCGTATTTTGACTTTTCCAGGGAGAAGCCCTGAAGGGCTCCCTTCAGGTGAAAAGGTGAGTGCTGCACAACGAGACATTGTGAGAAGGGGAGACCACACACATCAAACTTCCACTGTGGTCTATTGTCATGACTGTTCTGTTGTATTACTAGTTGTTGTTGTTAACTTCTTACGTGCACGATTCATTAGCTGAACTCTATCACAGGTAGGGAAGTACAGAAAGAAAACGTAGTATGCACAGGGTTCGGTACTATCCATGGTTACAGGCACCCGCTGCATCCAACGTAAAGACTCCTTTATATCAGAATGGACTACTCTTGAGGACCACCTATACTGCACTTTTTAAAAAATCCTCACCTGAGGATATGTTCATTCATTTGAGAGAGAGAAGAAGGGAGGGAGGGAGAGAAACACCTGTCGGTTCCCTCCCATACACACCCCAACCGGGGATCGAATCTGCAACCTAGGTCTGTGCCCTGACTGGGAATCAAATCTGCAGCCTTTATTTTTGGGGTACGGAGGGTGCTCTGACCCACCTGAGCCACCAGGCCAGGGCCATACGGTACTTTGAATGGATCTTTACCTGTGCAGGATTTTGTAACATCATGTCCTGGTATTTGGAATGTACCAATTCACTTCGTTATGCAGATATTCTAAATATTGTCCTATTTCATTGTAAAATGTTTTAAAATCCCATTTACCTCATCGCCAATCTCTTGAGAAATTTCTAGGTATTGAGAAGCTATCAGACTCATGGTGCAAGATAGAAGTTTTCAAAAATTCAAAATGTTGCTTAAAAGCTTAATTCTGCCATTAGCAGCAAATACTACTACTTGTTTTCCTTGAAGTGGTAGCCTCACTTCAATAATTTTTGAGACAATATCTGCCCAATATAAAAGCCCAAAATACTATAGTTTGTCATGATTCTTTAAGTAAAAATTGTGTTAGGTATAAAATTGTGGCTAGTTCAGCTGACAACTCAATAACAAATATTTTTCTCGAGGTAGCAACTGTACTTCATGATGTAGCAAAACAGGTTTATACATACGTCCCATTTCATCACAAAAATAGTAAAAAGACACTGTACCCAAAGGTTGAAATTAATAAAATTAGTAATTTTACTCCATCATCAAGGGCACCCTTAAATGCAAATGACGTGTTGTTGTTACTGTTTTCCTGCCTGTGAACCACGGGAAATAAACCAGTCATTGCTGGGTCAACTTGGGTCCTTGACGTATAAGCTCAGGCACAGCGAGTTTTCCCACCCCCTGCTCTGTGAACGAGGTCATCGATGCCTCAGCCTTCTTATTAAAATAGTTTTGACCTCACAGACTTCCGAAAAGGCTCTTGGGGATTCCCCACTGTCTGAAAACCATAGTGAGAAACCTGTTGTGTATGTTTCCTCCACTTCAAAATGAGCAAGCTGAGGTTCCAAGATTATGCAACTTACCCAAAGCCCAAAAGTGAACAGCACAGCTGAGGTTCAAACCCAGGCACCCCAACCCCAGGCCTGGGTCTCTGAGGACTTGTCACACTGCCTAGGACCTTATTCTACCAGTGTCAGACTGTCCCCATGCTCCTTGTACTGAGATTTCGCACTGGTCCTTGCATCACTCTCAGAGATGGACAGCATCCATCAAGCACTTAGATTTCTTCTGTGATGAGCCAGGGGTCTGTGCCCATCATGGGGAGGCTCAGGTGAATAAGGCATTGTCCTCCCTTTCGGGGGTTTCACAGGGGGTGGGGGGGCGATAAACATGTAAACAAATACCTGCATGATGAACACTGTAACAGAACCCTGTACAAAGAATTTGGGGAGCACAGAAGAGTGGTTAATTCTGCCCAAAGAGGGGAGGAGGAGGGGTAAGGGGCTTAACAGCAAAAGTGCGTTTTTTAGTTAGCCTGGGACAGAAGCACCGAATCCCCTCAGTCACAGGCTAGCCCTCCTCATCTGAGTGCAGCTGCTGTGTGCCCTGCGCTAGGTCCCCCCGCTTTGAATTAAGTATCTCCACTGCCCTCAAGCACGCGTTATAAGGATCACTGTTACACACACATCCCCATGTCGGAAGGAAAGGCCTCCTGAACACATGTACGGATCCTTCTAGTGTAAGTAGGTATTCCCACTTATTCACGCCAACTGGAACTGAAGGGTGGGAGGGGTGGACAGTGTTGCCATAGCCAAACAGCTTCTTCTGAACTACAGTTAGGAACAAGGATGCGAATGAAAGAGACCGTCATCAAGTGTCCCCACCGGGCTTTGTACTCATCTTTCTGTTAGGCCAGAGGTCGGCAATTTTCTCCCCAGTCAAGGACCAGACGGTGAATATTTTCCACCTTGTAGGCTGATGGTCTCCAAGGGAAGTGTTGGGCTCTGCCCTGTGGTGTGCGAACAGCCCCGGACAGCAGTGTCCCCATAAAACTTTACTTACGAGACAGGCAGTGGGGGCCACGTGTGCCCATGGGCTTTATAGCTGGCCAACTCCTGCCCTCTTTCTTATGTGTCCTCTGCTTCACCACGTAGTGGAAAGTACACGGGACTTGGGATGAGGAGAACTTGGCTTTTAACTCCGCCTTGCTCATAACGAGCTGTGTGATTTTGGGCAAATTGCTTAATTGCTTTACCACTCTGGCACCTGTTCCTTGTATCAAATAAAGTATCCGTATCTCACAATCAATAACGGCTTTTCTTATTGTACAATCCGAAGACCTACCACAAAGTCCCTTTGCCTCCTTCCCCCCAACACACACACCCGTAGTCCTGACTCATTCCGTCACAGAATAAACAGAGAGACTGGGAAAAATAAAAGTGGCCTCAGGTGATACTAATAGGAACAGGTATCTCAAACAAAGAGGGGGCAGGTGTGCAAGGATGAAGTTTAATTCTGAGTATAACACTAACAAGACCGAGAAAAGCAACCAGGTTCCTTAAATGTTCTGCAAGCCTTAGCAAGTCAGATTAGCTTCAAAGAATTGGGCAAAGAGTGAAAAAGCAAAAATTTAGTGGGTGTAATGTTACTTTTTAAATGCTTGGAATCAAACAAAGATTAGAAGCTAAACAAAATATTTCAGGTCAAAATGACATTCCTGAGTCTTGGGTTTTGACCAAGCATAAATTCTCTGCCTTCTGAATCTTGCTAGTATCTTAAGTCTGTAAAGTTATCGTGAGTAACATTGGAAAACATCACTACTCACTTATATTTGTATGGCTATTTAGAGATTGTATCTTTGGATATTATATTGTTTGAGCTTTCTGCGGCCCTAGGCCATTGACAAAGATAAACACTGTAGCCAGTTTACAAATAAGGAAGCAGAAATTCAAAAGGATTATTCTCTACCTCGAAGGCTTGAGTTAATGTCATAAAAAGGGGAGGGGCTAAAGCTAAGCTCACAAATGAGCTCAGCCCATGTAAACCGAGCACTAGAAACACACACCACCAAACCGTGTGTAGAACCTCATCTCCTTCACATTCTCAGGGAAGTGAGAGCTGGGGGGAGCCGGACGTAATAGCTTCAAAGCACTTTAAATTCAGAAATAGTTGCCTAGCATTTTGCCTTAGCAGTCCGTGCTCAATTTACCTAGTTTTTCTGTTACGTGCTTCAACCAAATGTGAAGGCTGTATGAATATAGCTCATAAAGCGCATGGCGGGGGGAGCGATGTGTGAAAATAACCACCACTGAGAAGGACTCCATGAGCAAAGGGTGTCCCCTGCAATGTGATCAGCCTCACAGATAAAGGCCGTGTCCTTATGAAATTAAAATACAAACAGCTGTGAATAATTTAAATCACTGAAAGACATGAATGGATTCATAGTTTAATGTTATACTTGCCTTTTGTCCAGATGCAACTCTGAACACAATAAATTTGGTTTTAGAACTGAAATCCTTAAAATTCTGATGTTTTTTTAAAAAAAAATAGGTATAATTAAATTCATCTTTGAAGGATCCTGAAGGTTGTATGGGGCAGAAGCAACAACATATTTTTTATTCCAATGGCTCGATCGCAGCGCAGGGGAGGGGGAGGCTCCACAGAAAACTATGATGAGATTTGAGAACGCAGAGACGCAGAGAGAGCTAGATGACCCGCAGAAGACAGCCGTCAGGGGTGAGGAATCATCCCTCAATTAATGTCTCACCTCCATTTGATCGCTATCACTTCCACTGGTCTGCCTGACCATGGAGCCCTGTCCCCGGAGAAACCCGCAGCACGAGACTTCGCAAGTCCCTTCTGACACATTCGATCGGTCACAGAACCATCTCCACACACTGCACAGATTTTTTGTGCCTCAGTCGCATCTGTATCTTTCATGAAATAATCTTACGTGGGAATTTGTTTCTAAAATCAGCCTATAAAAGCGAAAATGACCTGGAACCAAAAGACCCTTGAAAACTCCTTCTATTTTCCTAGAGACCAGCAAGTATGGTTTCGCATACACACAGATGCTGTGATTACACATAAGTATCGTGTACTTGATAGTATACAGTTGGTAACAGAGAGCCATCTTGTACCCCCAAAGAGCCGTTAAAACATTTAAGAACTAGAATCACACCCAGTCTGGTGAGCAACTAGCACCGCGAGGACTGCAGAAGCTGCTCAGAGTGCGAATCTCCTTGGGAGGATGCTGCCCACGTACCCTCCACCATTCCTAACGCCAGCCCCTCTATCCTCTTCTGTATTCAGTCTTACTCCCTTCACCCAGCTCTCTTTCTGACTAGTCAGTCAAGTTCAAGTCACTCTGTCTCTGACGTCCTCCAAGGCCATCGGAGCCTCACACAGACCGGTTTTTATCACGGCCACAGGAAGTTACCACAAACCACAAACGAAAAATTACTTAGATCGAACACACCTGTGGAACAGCACGGATCATTATCTTACGGTTCTGTGAGTCCCAGGAGGGTCTGACTGCTCGTGGTCCTCTGCTCTGGGCTTCCCAAGGCCCAAATCCAGGGGCCAGAGGCCTGGGCTCGGGGGGACAGCCCACATGTGGCCTCACTCGGGTAAGTGGCTGAAAGCAGGTCCATGCAGGGGCAGGACTTGAGGCCTAGTCCCCTGTTGGCTGTGAGCCAGGAATCCTGCTCAACTTCCGGAGGCAGCCATTTGGGGGGCGCTCCTGAACCCCCTTCTCCATCTTTCAGAGCCTGCAACAGGGTTGAGTCCTCCCCCTGCTTGCAAACTCTGTACCTCCCTTCACTGCA
>PVKM010022019.1:0-22127 GCA_004027735.1 Carollia perspicillata
ACTTTTGCTTCCCTGTATATTTTCCTTTATTTCACTTTGTATAACTTTCATTTCTTCCTTCATTTTGTGACCAAGCTCAGTCATTTCTGTGAGCATTCTGATTACCAGTGTCTTGAACTCCACATCAGATAGGTTGGCTATCTCCTCATCACTTAGTTCTTTCTCTGGAGTTTTGATCTGTTCTTTCATTTGGGCCATATTTCTTTGTCTTGGCACACCTGTTATGTTGTAAGGGGCAGAGGCTTAGGGGTTCACCAGGACAAGGCAACCCTCTTTGCTGACGTTGTGGCGCTGTCTCTGAGGCAGGGGACAGAGAGGGAACAATGCCACTTGCGGGCTCTGCTCTAGCCCTACTTGCTGTCACTTCCCTCACTTCCCAGAAGCGGATTGTGGCTTTTCAGATGCTGACTCACACATGGGTGGGTTTGTGTGTTCTAGGATCCTGTGAGCCTCAGGACCCTCAAGGGTTCATCTTTGATTTGCACTTACAAGATTTTGATTCTTACTAAAATAGCAGTGGATTTGAGAACTAAACTAAGGTATAGACTGCTAGTGAGTAGCTAATGTGTATGACAAATTTCAATAGTATTGCAAATAAGATTGCCAGATTTAGCAAATAGGAATAGACAATGTCATTTTGATTTGAATTTCTGATAAACAATGAATGCATATATTTTTTAGTATATGTATATCATATGCAATATTTGGAATCCTTTATTTTAACTGAACTAACTTTGGAGCCAGAGGCCACAGAAGATAGATCGGAACCTGTGGAATGAAACTAAATAAGCTAAGTACCTGCTAAAACTAAAGTATGAATGTTCTCGGTTGGGTTTAAATATGATATAGGTTGTCATAAGGTAATATTCAAAGTATTCAGAGTACACTAAAAATTATTCTGCAAAAAAGAACCACAGAAAGAAATCTCAACTTACATGAGAAAAGATGATTAATAAATGCCAATGATAGGAATTACCTGACAAAGACTTTAAAGCAATTAGCATAAATGTTAAAGTGTAACTGCAAACACTCTTGAAATAAAAGTTAAAATTGAAAGAATAGAAAGGAAATAATATTTTTTAAAAATGGAAACTTTGAAATGAAAAACAAATAACTTGGAACATCGGGAACAAAGAAAGAGAAACAGAATCAGTAAATATAAAAGAAAATCTTCTATTGAATTAAAAAAATGTATTTGTCAGCTGAAAGCAAATGGATAACATTATCTGATGGAATTTTCAATGTATATGTATGCAATATATATTACAAGTATACCATAAAGAATGAAGAATAATGGAACTCATATAATGGCAAGATTTAAACATTATAATTGAAATGGCAAAATATTATTTTATTTTATTTATTTATTTTTTTTAAAGATCTTATTTATTTATTTTTAGAGGGGAAGGGAAGGACAGAGGGAGAGAAATATCAATGTATGGTTGCTTCTCGTGCGTCCCTCGCTGGGAACTGGCCTGCAACCCAGGCATGTGCCCTGACTGGGAATCAAACGCGATCATTTGGCTTGCAGGCCTGCGCTCAATCCACTGAGCTACACCAGCCAGGGCTATTTTTTAAATATTGTATTTTATTTCTTTTTATAGAGAAGGAAAGGGAGGAAGAAAGAGAGGGAGAGAAACATCAGTGTGTGGTTGCCTTTCATGCATCCTCTACTGGGGACCTGGCCCACAACCCAAGCTTGTTCCCTGACTGGAACTGGGAATGGAACTGGTGACCCTTTGGTTAGTAGGACAGCACTCAATCCACTGAGCCACACCAGCCAAGGCAAAATATTATTTTAAATAAAGTATGAAAAGTTAAATATGTATTTCATAATTACTAGGACACACAATAAATATGTACAAACAGATATAGTCAAAATCACAATAGACAAATTAAAACAATATTAAAAGCTAGTATTGAATTACTTGGACTAAAATATAAAAAAAATAACACTATAGTTTTAGTTACCTCATATCATTTTTTCAGTTGTAAATATGTATGCATACGTGCATATAACATCGATATGATTTTATACCACTAATACAGGATTACAACTTTTTGCTTTTAACTATCATATGATTTTTAAAGAAATTAAGAGAAGAAAAGAACATATATACAAATGTGTATGCATATATATACATACACATTTCTTTTTTATTTAATTATGGAAGAGGATAAAACTGTATGGTTTGCACCAGGCCAGTAGAGACAAATCGCTGAGCTCCCCAGAGGAGGTGACAAAATCAAAGAAGCATGTTCATGTGTCTGGGGAAGCTTCAATTAGTTTAGTACCATTAGGACAAATGTGGTGAGTCAGAAGTGATGGGAGTTCAGAGAAAAGGATGGGGAAGAGTCAGATGATGAAGGACTTTGTTGGATTTTCCTATCTCTTTCCTCTGGTAAGCTTTTGAATCGGTCATCTAGTTTCCCTGAAGAGTAATGACTGTCAGTTTTGTTCAGTGTTATAACCCTAGCAGCACTTAACATAATACCTGGCAAATGAACATATATTGACTGAATGAATAAAGGAAATTAGTGTTCTAAATGAGGATGCCTCTTCTATTCTGACCTTACCTCTATCTCCTTATCATCAGTCCACCCCACTTTTCCCCTTTCTCACACTCCCTTCTTTCCCATATCCTTGGTCAAGAACTGAACACATCTGGAGTTCTACAGTCTTAGTGTTCCTATAGGGGTAAAGAGTGGGAGGTCTCCCTGTGTGGAACAGCTTGATCTTGACCACGATGTATGTGGCTACCTTTATTAGAGATTCTGTTGGGATTTGATAACTTCTTTTTGAGGTAGAGTTAATGATGGTTGATACTCCCATTTTCCTATAAAGTGGTTAAGCTTAAATGCTCCCCTGAGCCACACACACACACACACACACTTACTTTATTATGACCAACTTAAAAACAAAAACTAAAAAACTTTAGAACAGCTGATCTAGAAGAAAAAGTTAGAAAAAGAGAGTTTCAGAGAAAAAAAGAATCGGAGAGGTAATGATTCTAAACAAAGTTATGAAACAGTGCTTTTTGAAAGTTTTCTCCTAGCATGATTGAATGTGACATGAAGTTCTGGAAAACTTAAAATCTTGCACCTGTACTTAATCAGGCTGCAGTATTTTTCAGCAATGCTAACTGGGTGGGGAAGGCCTTACACTCTGCTAGTGCCTACTTAACTAATTATTAGTGGCTGGCATTAAAAGTATTAGACTGGATTTGAAGAGTTTTAGGTTAGTTTGGGATATGTTTACCTCCAAACTTGAGCATATCTTGTTTAAATAGTTTCTGAATTTTGAAAATAATTCACTGATTTATTATCATATTTATTTTTACTATGGCCATTTTATTTTCTAAGGTGAGATCTTAAGTTTAGATTTTCCTCTTGTCTTTAGTCTCAAGGACCCTGTATAAGTAAGTTCTATACAACACGGAACCCTGATCTGAAGAATGTTATAAAGTATGGTTATATAATAATGAGGTCCTAGGTCATTTAGAAATTACATATCCTTGGTTGGGAATTCACGACTCCTGTTGCCATTTTACTTCCACCACCTCAAATATAATAGCAAAACCAAAGAAAACGGGAAACATTAAGGCAATTTCCTTTGAATCATAGGGTTAAACAATGAAGAAATGTAACAACAAAAATCTGTTCCTTTTAGTGCGGTTTATTGCAGTTTTAATATTTTATGGTTACATTTTAACTTTTATCTCATAAATTAAAGATTAACAGTCATGCCTAAACTGGAATATATTTTATCCACTTACAAAAATGCATTGACTAACACTAATTAAATTTGCTTAATCAAGCTTAACAATGCAACACGCTGTTACTCATCAGAAAGTAAGTACCACACACGTTTCCCAAAGTGCTCTAGCTAGAACACCACGAATTTTTTCTGTCGGGGTATCCAAGGGTTTAGCCATCTGTTATTTACTCTAATTTTTAATAAAAAGCATTATTCATCTTTATTGCTAATCATTTGCCTTGCAAACAAAACACATTTTGTGATTATTACTACCATTTTAACTCCACGACAGCCAAGGAGACACGAAGGAAAATGGTTTGCATTCAATTGCATCACATTAATGTTTGCAAATGGTTTAGCTTCAGTGGCAAGAAGCCATAGGTAATATGCAGGTAATGCTATCAAATTACATACAGTAGCATTTAATCACATTGCTCTAATGCTTTCAGCACAATGAGCTTTTCCCCAATGAAATAAGAAAATGTGATAACTCAACGCCCTGAAGGACAAGACAGTGGCTGCGTCATTCTTTATTGTGTATTGCTTTTGTTCATAGCTAATCACATTTAAATTATTTTAACTCCTACCCTGCAGATATACAATAAGTCAAAGCTGATAGAACAAGACTAAAACCTGTTTATAGAATTGCCTTGAAGCTGCACTGAGCATAGAAAAAATATGGATTGAGATAGGTGGGGTCAACTTCAGAATGGAGAAGTGAATGAACAAAGTTCTGTGTTAAAAGAAATGGTATGTTAAAGTGGGAAATTGCAATGCAGTGTCTCCAGTGATAATCTCCTTTATCTTGGTGCGAGGCAACTGACTCCGGGCTGACATTTAAGATGGTGTACAGGAAGGTTCACAATGCTGGCCAAGAAGGCTCTGATAACTGAAACTCAAGCGTTTAAGAGTCAGAAAAAAAAAAAGATAATAAAAATGCCAAACTCTTAGTGAGTGCAAACCAGACACTGTGTTAGATGCATAATATATGTCATCTTATCTTCACTTTGACTCTTGAAGGTAGTAGTTTATACAAATTTTAAGATAGGGCTATGAGCTAAGATGAGTTAAATAACTTCTGCACAATCACACAGAATTGAGATTTATAGCTTACAAGTCAGAGGCCAGGTTCTTAGTCACTTTGATTGATATTCAAGTGAGTTAACAAAGGAAATCACGTCATCATTCAACATTTTCTCAGCTTATTGGAAGGAAGCAGCACGTTTCATAGAAGATACTTGGTGATTGTACTTCTGCAAAGTACAAAATTTAAGATTAAGCTTAGTAATAAGAATTGTTTAGCAAGTGTAATACAGAGACCATGACAAAGATGGCATAACCTGGATTTCTGAAAATAAATGTTGCAATAGCTTTATCTCACCAAGGACATGGACCCAGTAATTCCTCAGTTTTAGAAGCAGCATTTATTCTGAATGGAATGGTTGTCTCAAATGCTCATGGGAAGGAGTTAGCTTTCAATAGTAAATATGTGGTCTTGGTAGTGCTGGAAGTATCATTTAACTGTGCCGAATCATGAGATATAAAGCTTTCCCCAAAAGCATGCATGCCAGAGTGGAGAGCAGGAGACAAGCCAGCACAGAACTCAGTAGTGTAGTCTAGACTCACCACAGTAAAAATGTACAGTAATAACCAGTACCATCACCTTAGCTTTTTAGTAAATTGAACCTTGTGAATATTCCTTAATTGTATTTGTAGAAAATTTGGAATGCATGTCAGAATGCAGGTATGATCACTCAACGGAGTCTTTAGAATCTCATGAGACTTGAATTAAAGATGCCTTTAAATCTTATTCCACATAGAAACTACAACTGGAAACTCTGGCTGGCAGGATCATGTTGAATTTGGAAAGGGAAAAGCCATATAAGTTACTCGCATTTATAAATGATTTCTTAATGAACCTTCCTTCTGTCGAATCTGTTGCAAACAATAGAACACCTCAATAGAGGGAGGAATGTGTGGAAAGGACAGCCTCCTCCTTGCTTTTTCTTGAATATGTTTCCACTGGGTAAGAGATACCAAAATGCACAGTAGGTGCAGAAATCATAAAATAAAACCAGTGTCATAAAGATGTCAACTGTCCCCAAACTACACTCAGGTAACTTTCAAGTTTTGTTTCGCTTTTCAAAAAATCACTATCTGCCCTGGCTGGCATAGCTCAATGGATTGAGCGCGGGCCTGCGAACCAAACAACCGTGGTTCGATTCCCCGTCAGGGCACATGCCTGGGTTGCAGGCCAGTTCCCAGCAGGGGGCGCATGAGAGGCAACCATACATTGATGTTTCTTTCCCTCTCTCCTTCCCTTCCCCTCTAAATATAAATAAATAAAATCTTTTAAAAATTATTTTAAAAATCACTATCTTGGTGTTTTTTCTGCTATTAGCAGGACTTAGAGAATTTTTCATTTCTTACATGGTTCAATTTGAGCTCATGATGCCAAGTAGGTGCTTTTATTTGTATTTTTATATTGGTCATTCTGGTCCAGGTTTTTCTCTTCTCTTTTTTTTTTCTTTCAGCTTTCTGAGAAACAGAACTGCAGAGTAGGCCATTTTTAGCACAGTAGTGCCCATGTTTAAGACCATTAATTGGCATTGTTTCCCGAGTTCTGCATTGAATCCACAGCTTAATCCTTAGGAAAGAGGAGTATTCTGAGATCTGGGTTTCCCTTTCAAGTGGTTGAACATCTAGAGGGCTCTAGTATTGAAGAGAACTCCACGCTCTCTGCCTTCCTCTAGTGGGTCTGCTGGAAGCTTCCTCTGCTATGTCAAGTTGGAGTCCTGAGAAGGACCTTGGAAATCTCCCTTAGGATCAATATAGCATGATGGCTAACAGTTGGGCTCTGAACTCAGCTTGTCTGGATTTGAATTCAATCTCTATCACTTCTTACTATGTCATAGTGGGAAATAATTTCTCTGTGCCTCAATGTGTCAGACCACCAATAAAGACATTAGTTTCTCCTCTTCTCCTAGGGTTGCTGTAAGCCTTAAATGAGGTAATGTATACAAACCAACTAGCAAAAGTCATGTAAACATTTCATAAAAATGAAGTGATCTATAAGAATTTTTATTATTATTGTAAGATATATTGCTATATTGATATGAGGGCCGATAAACCAGAATATATATAGAACTTAAGCTGCAATTCTAAGGATTTGATAGGATTCTTCTTGTTACATACATAATACCCTGTGGAACTAATTCCCCAATAAACTCAATATTAATTGATGCTACTTTTTGTAGGCAGCAGAGATTTTTTTTTCTGTATTTATTTATGGTTCATAAAACATTAATAGTAAGGAAAAGTCTTCTTGACTTTTCATGCACAGCAAATACAGATCAAATCCATTTAAGATAGGGAAAAATATTTACTTTCTCTTTAAAAGACTAGCTGCTTGAATTAAAAAGGCTGGTTCATAAACTATGCACACTTAAAACCATAAGGACACATAAAAATACAAACATTTGTTTTGAATCCTCACTGTCAGTTAAAAAAAAAAAACATTATTTGTGCTCAGAGAAGCAGTGTTACCAGAAGGCAATATTTATAGAAGTGGTAAGTCATCCAGCCCAGCTGTCATTAACACTTATCATATCTGTGCATTATCTTTCCTTAGAGAACCTGGGAGTGAGGAGAATGATAATTACATAAATATAATTAACTATGGTTTGAAGTGTGTGTATGCTTATATGTATTTGAACTCTTTCATGTTGTTTGACACAAATTATAATTCAAAACTCAGACTTCTGAGGCCCCATGTAACTGAAGGGAACTAAAATTTTGCCACCATGAAGCTGCTTTGGGGATATTGCTTTTAATCTGTTTATTAAGAAACAAGACTCAGAAAGAATCTTTGATCCTCCCCCCATTTCTGCCTGAAAGATTCAGACAGAGAAACCTGCTTTAGAAAGGAAATCTTGACTTAATCACCTTAAGAATCTTCATGCTAGATTCTTAGTGAATAGTCAGGCAGACTCCAGGACTGTTAGCTAGATACACCCTGTGTCCCACTGTTTCTGAGTGAGAACCACCTATAAATGGTCTATTCTCACTTCTGAAATCTAATAGCACCCCCCCTACATTTTCTTTTGTCCAAAAATGTCTTATATACCCAATGTTGCCTCACTCTGTTTGGCAGTTTCATGCTTATGTGAACTCCCCATGCACATGTACTAAACATTTGACTTTCTCCTGTCACTGCTTCTGTTTATTTGATTAGCCCAGCCAGAAGAACTTAGAACGTGGGAAGAAAAGTGTTGCGTTTAGCCTCCACGTAATTGAGGTTGAGGTGGGTTGTGCCGCTGAATGAGTGACAGTGCAAATAGCATTTTATCAGAATCCACTTTTTATCAGGAGGGGTCTTCTGTACATGGTCACCTTTCAGGTTATGGCACACAGCAGGGTGGAGACCATCACGAACTGGGAGCTGCAGCCAAAGCGAAGACTGCCCAGCTTTGCTTCTAGATTATGCTTGGGAGCCTTCCAACCTAGCTTTCTTTTCCTATTTTTAAAGTACGTTTTATTGATTACACTATAATAGTTGTCCCATTTTTCCTCTTTGCCCCCTTCTACCCAGTACCCCCATTCTCTCCAGCAATCCCTGCCTTAGTTCCAATTCAGCTTTCTACCTGCTTCCTGGAGGTTTCTGAGGCTGTTCCCACACGACTTGCATCCACATTGTAACTTATTCCTTTGATCTTACTTTTCCTGGACTGTGATTGACACTGTGTTTACCACTTTCTCTTGGTTTTGGAGGCCTTTCACACTTGATTTATTGACATTTGCTCTTTCTACAACCCTGGGTCTCTCCAAAACACTTAATGGAAATGTGCAACATCTATAATGACAGCAACTGCCAATATGAAACTTGAGGATTAGGATGATTTTTGAAACTGCAGCGCCATAGAATAATTATTTGAATGAGATGAAATGAGATAATGCATACAAAA
The DNA here is from genome assembly GCA_004027735.1 of Carollia perspicillata. Taxonomy (NCBI): domain Eukaryota; kingdom Metazoa; phylum Chordata; class Mammalia; order Chiroptera; family Phyllostomidae; genus Carollia; species Carollia perspicillata. The sequence continues at coordinate 8,722 of PVKM010022019.1, forward strand.
CACAGAACACAGAGCTAGACACATGGAAAAATTTCTGCAAAGAGGGTGTAATAGGTTTTAGGATAGTACATTTGGTTATTTTCTGCTGTAACAGCATGGTAGGTTTGTGAAATAATTATATATATTTATGTACTTTATTTACATATATATACATATATACTGTGTATGTGTGTGTGTGTGTAGTGAGTTAGGTTTGTCTCAACAGAAAAAATATTTCCTAATTCATTTTGAAGAATATTAAATCACACCACAAAGTCAGCTTTATACTTTATTTTCCTGTGAAGTCAGGTCTTGTTTGTCCTTATAGACTCTCACATATTTGCTTTGGCCTCATTGAAACCTCATGAAAAAAGACAATGGTATTTACTTGCCTACTAGTATGTACTGAATGTGTCTCACTTCCCATTTCATATGTTGAAACCCTAACCCCCAATGTGAAGGTATTAGGACATGGGCTTTTGGGAGGTAATGAGGTCATGAGGGTAGAGTTCTCATTAATGTATTTAGTGCTCTTGTAAAAGAGGCCCTAGAGCTTGTCCTCTCTCTCTCTCTCTCTCACTCTATCTGCTCACCTCCAGGTGAGGTTGCAACTGGAAGACATCTGTCTGCAAATTGGGAAGCAGGCACTCTTCAGACACTGGATCTGCTGGTGCCTTCATCTTGGACTTCAAAGATTTCATAATTGTGAGAAATAAAGTTTGTTCTTTAAGCCACCCATTCTATAATATCCTGTTACAACAGCCCTGAACTGATTGTCACCTATTTTTATTGTAAAAATGCTCCTTAAATATGGCAGAATTCTTCCAAACCGCTGTGGCTTTCTAGACAATATTTATATTTAATCACTTGTGAATACACAAATAAGTCATATATCCTACCCCCTCCAAAAAAACAGACTTTAATTAAAAAGATCAGTGAGGGTGGGGCTTGAGTTTCTGCATCTCTAACAAACTCCCCCCACCCCACATCCAGGAGATGCTGTCAGTGTGTGGATTAGGCATTGAGTAGCAAAATTCTAGAAGATCCTTAATTAATCTAGTATATGGAAAGTGGGGAAATGAAATATAAAATAACCCTGCTATTTTGGGAGATTAAAATATAGGCAATGTCCTTGAGCATCTAATATTTATTTTAAGAAGTTAAAGGAATACTTACTTGTCATCATACCAAAAAATATTCTCTGTCTTATTTCTTTACAGTACAGTTTGAATACTATTGAGCAAGGGCTCTAAGGTATACTCTGAATTCAGATAAAGCCAGTTGTTTCTTTAATAATTATTTGAAGATGTAGGTGATGACCAGGATTACTATTATTGTTCATATTGACTTCTGGAAGAAACGGAACGAGGTATTGAAAGGGAGCCATTCCTAGTATCACAAGAATAAGTTACATATAAATTCCAGAAATGCTAATATTAACTGACCTGGAGACTGATAAACAGTTAGTTTTTCACAGTTAGTGCTAAGTAAAAGAATAAACATGGGCCTTGCAAAATAACTAAAGGTGATTTTTAGCATGCTTCACTATAATGTAATGGGCTTTGCCAAGCATGTCCTCTACTGACTTAAAACAAAGGAGTTTCCAAAACATGCTTAATTCTGTGCTTCTGGACCAGAAGCATCAACAACATCTATTTAAAGTAACTGCATCCAGGAATGTTAAGGTTAGGGCCAACATCCAGGTTTTGCCAAGATAAACAGTTCAAATACAATGATTGTTAGTGTTTTCCTCACTTGAAAAAGTGAGATGTTTTAAGGAGGTTAGACATTTCTCTAAGTATATTTGTCCTAGTCAACCTTGAAAATAGAAACTCTGTTAGACCCTCAAGTGTTTGAAATTTTCTGTATATGAATGAGCAAAGGTAGAGCAAAGGACCTACCCCTTGTTGAGCCCTCAGGTACTTTACTTATTGCACTCGCCTCTTTCACACTTCTGCCCCCTCTTTACCCCTAGGTTTAGCAAGTGGACTGTTCAAAACTGCAGTTATTTGGAGATTTGTCAACACAGAAGGGAAAATCTATGACAATCACTTAGCATAAGGGCTGACTTTGCACCTCTGCTGACCGCAGCAAATCTCTTCATGTGATTTTGATGCTAATGCATGTTCAGTACATGTAGAGAGAGACAGGTTGTGCCAGGAAATCTGCTGGTGATGCAGAAAAATGGAGAGAGATTAAAGGACCAACCATATCATTTCTCTCCTTATCTCAAGGTGAAGCAGGAATGTCTCTGTCAGATGGAGATCACAGGGAGGAATGTATTTGTCTTTTGATCTCAAAGAACAAAACCAATGTTTCTGTTTTTTGCAGCTTCTGGCACGATAAGAAGAATCTAACTGTGTGTTATGAGATAAGGTTAGGCCCTGAATAGCTGATGTCCTTTTATTTCTTGCCTTCCAGTTGGGAACACCAGTTTCTTCTTGGTTTGTTCTTCTCTTTAATCAATTTAATTGATTAAATTATCATGTAACATAATGCATGTAAAAAGTAGGCACTCCCAATACCTTTATTGAAGTGAGATGCATTCTTTCTTAATGATTAATTGAATTCCATATCTTATTTACAAAGTGTTTCTTTACAATTGGGGAAAGCGAATAAAAGGTTATGACTAGTACAGGGCAGTCTTACTACTTTCTCTCAAAGGTGGCCATGATGGTCAGAGAAAACTTTATTATATAATAATGCAAGGGGTCACCCTCTTTGTTTCCTCGTCTATGTCTTCCCGGGTCCTGCACTGACAATGATTTTTGACTGCCATTTTTCCCATATACTGAAAAGGGTTCTTAGCTTTGAGATGAAAGGCCTGTCACTCAGCAAGCTGGGACAACTGATGAATTGGGGCAACTTGAGAAAAGAAGAGGAAACGTATTGTCTTATCCTTTACAAAACAGGAGATAGGAACTTTCCATTCAGGGTGAGAATATAAGGGAGGGGGCATGAATGTGTGTGCATTTGTTGGTCATGGCCTGGGTATTCTGTTTATTTATCCCAGTCTTCACTTTGAGTTGTATTTAATATCCATGGGCTCCACATTTTTTAAATTCCTTTTTTAGCACTGTAATTCACATCATTTTTATCAATTTTTCCAGGCAATTTGTTCCACTGGATATTTCAGAGTGACAGAATCCACTTTCCCAAAACTCTGGTTAACATTTGAAACACAGGGCAAGCAGTTTTTCAACAAAATACTATTGAAAAGTTTAATTAACAAAATACTCTAATATAATACTCTATTATATATAAAGTAAACAAGTGCTTAATGTTATATATAATATGTATAAGTAATGTATATTATATATATTATTTAAAATATACCAAATGCATACAGACATTAGTAATACCTAGGGGTCTTCAGTATACAAATCACTTCATATTCAATAACTCTTAATTTGTTTTCCTGAATAGCAAGTTCTTTCCTTCACATCTTTCACTTCTTTTGTAGTAGAAATTTAAAAATATAGATAGAAACAGAAGCTGGCTCTCTGCATCAGCCCCTGGTGGCTCCCTGCCAGCTTCCTGGCTCCAGACTATCACCTGTTGACTAGTTAGTTGATTCCCTGCCCTGGGCCCTGGACGCTCCCCTGCTGTGCCTTTGTCCTGGGTCCGGGACCACTTCCCTTGCTTTCTTGTGTCCTTGGCTTTCGCAATTACATACCTCCTGCTTGTATCACGAGATCTCTCCCCTCCCCACTTTGTTGCAATGTATTTAACCGCCCATCTGACCCCTCCTCAGTGCCCAGAATTTGGAAGCTGTCTCCTCTGGGCCCACGCGTGTATTAAAGGCTTACTCCGTCACCCCAGATCGTGTAAGAGTTTGTTTTTCCGTAACACTTTCAGTTCCTCAGGACTCATAAGTATGGGCTGCCTTTTGGACAAACTCTCAGCTTTGTTTGGGTCAAACTGGTTTTATTCTTTCCCAGTGGATAGTATCACACATGAGGGGCTCTGTTCATATGTGCCAGGGATTCAGTAGTGAAGGCAGATGGCCATCACCCCTGCTTGGGGCTTATGGCTAGATCCTGCCTCCTTAGGTCAGATCTCTTGACATTTTGTCTTCCGGAAGCCACAACAGTGAGTAGCTGTTCCAGTGAACAGAGGATCATATGGCACAAACACTATCTCTAATGTCACTGTGTCCAGAAGGCATCACATCTGACTTTTCTTATCTCTCATTATTCCACCTAGCTATTTTGACAGGAGGAAGAATTGCTTTCAGTATTCTCTCCAAACAACATTCTCTTTGTCTTTATGTCCATGTACTTAATGTGTTTGTAGTAAGCTATTCTATTTTTCTTTATTGTGAGGCAGAATAGTAATAAAAATTCAAATAAAAATTCTAATGAATACATGGAATCATATGGGCATGCCTTTTCTATTGACACATAAAGTGGATCTATTAAATACTAAGAATTCTGCTAGGCTCCTGGAAACTGACACTCTGATTAGCACAAAGCTCTGAACTTTAATTTTAACTCTTGCTTGTGCTGTTCCTTTGTCTTCTTTCTGCACTCCCAGCCCTACCCCTCCCCTCCTTTCCCCAGCCTTCCTTCCTTCCCTTCCCTTCTGTTCCTTTTCCTGTTTCCTACTTTCGGACACTAAGCAATGTTCATATCAATGGATTAGATTTACATTCCTTATGATTAAGCCTTTAGCAGAGTATTCATTTTCAGTCTCCTTCTTTTGTTGCCTGGTTTTTCCCTCACAGAGAAACCGTAGAACTTGTTGCCCTACATGATGATGACAATTTTTTCTTGACAATTTATAGTCAGAACTAATTAATGCAACTGACGGCTAGAGGCATCTATGGCAATTATGCTGAACTTGGTCAACGTGGCGGCTGGTAGAACGATGCCAGGAGGCTGTTAAAAAGAAAGAATAACAACAAAAAAAAACTTGACTCATTAAAACATCTTCAACCATAAATTTAATAAAAAAGATGCCCTGACTTCTCATTAAGTTTTGATATGCTATTCCCTCAAGCTGGAGGATTCGCTGTATTTTAAATCTCTGCCGGAACAGCTTCTGAAGGGTGTTTGATTCAGCTGGGGATGACTATGTAAAAGAGACATTTGGTCTGTACTGCTTTTAAGAGAATTAGCCTCCTAAAAGGTCACTTTTTCTTTTCTGTGTAAAAATAAAAACAAAACAAAACAAAACGTTTAATTGCCTGTAAATTGCTAAGACCTTCCGAAGCCTGTTCAGGTTAGTTCCACCTGTTATGGGACATAAATCTCTGCTAGATTCCAATAGAAACAGAAAGGGGTCAATGAAGTAAATAGCAGATCGAAACTCTGAAGGTGAGCAACCTAAAAGGAAGTTCACACCATCTATTTAAAATACCACCAGGAGACTCTCCGGATGGCTTTTGTAAGCTTTGCTGGAGTGCCCTAGGAATCTGCCCAGTTTGTTCCTCCTTCGTACAAATGATGCCAGCCCTCAGGGAGGTTAAGTATGCAGGGAGCTTTCTCCGTTAATAATTGTTCAAGACCAAGGCTGCAGTTTATTCACTCAACTTTCTGCAATTTAAAGTTTCATTCTGTTTCCTGAGATGCTTGAAGGAAACACCTGAGTTTTGTTTCTTCTTTTGTCTTCTTTGCTGTCAGGGTTGGGAACATCAGTGAAGTTTTCACTTGAAGGTGGAAGTGTCTCTCGTTAAGGAAGCAAAGTAAGATTCAGCGAAGTGTGAGTTGACTTTAATGTGCCTCCTTGGCAGCTATCTGGTCTTGCTAACAGCCTTGGCTCATTACAGCCTATACGGCACTTTTCCACAGCCAAAATAGCCACAGAGATGGAAATGACTTGGAAAGGATACTTGGCTCAGGTTCATGTGTTCAGCAAAGTCTTAACCTAACAGCGATGGGCCCCCAAGAGCACACACTCAAGGAACAGCCTCTGAGGGGTGATTTTCAGTAGCAGCAAGGGTAAAGACAAAATAATAAAAAAGAAATTATATGTGTCTTTGTGGCATTCTTCCTCCCTTCTGAGACCCCTCCCCAACATTTTATCTCCCTTCCCTCCACCCCTTAGTGATGGGCTTCTCTGAATGATCAGAGCCGGGGTCATCTGGCTGTTTATTCTGGCTCTCCCTTGATACTTCCTTTCCATAGGGCTCTAATTTTTGAAATGTTAGTGTGTATCAGAATCATCTGGAACGATTAAAGAAATTCAGAATGAAGATTATTTTTGGGGAAGAGCTGCATAGGAGGGATGGGATATAGAAAAAAATAATTGAAAATAGGAAGAGAAAAAAACATGCACAGAGGATATATAAATGGTATGCCTTGCCAAAGAGGACATAAAAATGGTAAAGAAGCACATGAGCTGTTCAACACTCCTAGCTGTTAGAGAAATGCAAGTTAAAATCACAATGAGATATTATGCACACCTATCAGAATGGCTACAATGAAAAATAACACCAAATGCTGGCAAAAAGAAGAAGAAACTCCATCGCTCATCTGTTATTACTGGGAAAGTGAAATGTTATAGTCTCTCTAGATAAAAGTTGTTTCCTTGCAGACTACAAGTGGACTTATTGTGAGACCCAGCAATTGCATTTGTAGACATTTATCCCAGAGAAATGAAGACTTACTTTCACACAAAAACATGTATGAAATGTTTCTAGTCACTTTATTCAAAATAACCCAAACTAAAACGTACCCAAATGTCCCTCAATGAGTCAGTGGTTAAACAAACTAGTACATGCATATCATAAAATATGATTCAATAATAAAAATAAATTATTTATATACACCATAAGTTGGATGGGCCTCGATAAAATTCTGCTGAGGAATAAAAAGCTTATTCCAAAAGGATAAATACTTTATTATGCCACTTATGAGGTAACGTACTTACAGAAATGGAGAACAGACCTGTGGTTTACCAGAGTTAGGAATGGGGGGAGGGGATGGGAAGAACTATGAAGATGAATAATGTAAAGGAGTCTTGTGATGGTACAGTTGAGTATCTTGATTGTGGCGGAGGTGATGTATGGCTACACGTGCAGTAAAATTGTATACACCTGTACATACAATTACACGCACATACACAGTGCACGGGCAACTGGTGAAAATGAATAAACTCAATGAATCGTACCAATGCTAATTTATTGGTTTTGATATTAAACTGTAGTACTATAAATTATTAACATTGGTTTAGGATGGAAAGGGGTACATGGGATTTCCCTGTACATGTCTTTGCAAACTTTCATGAGTCTGTAAATTTTTTAAGTAAGAAAGTAAATAAATTTTAGGCCTAGTCCAGATGCAGTGGGAAGGCTTTTGCAAAAGTGAGACTGTCAAGAGTTGGAATTCACGTAAGGGCCATCTTTGAATACTAATCACCAGATATCCCAGGCCTATCAGCTCAGATAATCTAATGCCCATCTGACCTGCAGACTTATAAGTTAAATGTTTACACTCAATACTCCTGAAACTTAGTGATTGTTTGTTATCCAGCATTAATGTGGCCATAACACAGGTGAAATCTACTTTTATTTTAAAGTTTATTTCTTTAATTTAGTTCAATTCAACGCTCAAAGAAGACAAAACTAATAACTTACATGTATCTGCATTTGCCATGATTCTTTCTTTTAACTTTTTTAAATTGTTGTTCAAGTACAGTTGTCACCATTTTTTCCCCACCACTCCCTCTGACTCCAACCATCCCCACCTCCCACGCTTGATCCTACCCACTTTGGCTTTGTCCATGTGTCCTTTATACATGTTCCTTGACAACCCTTCCCTCTTTTCCCCCCATTATTCTCTCCCATCTCTCCTTTGGTTACTGTCAGTTTGTTCTTATTTCGGTGTCTCTGGTTATATTTTGTTTGCTTGTTTGCTTATTTCACTCAGCATAATGCTATCCAGTTCCATTCATGCTGTTGCAAAGGGTAGGAACTCCTTCTTTCTTCTGCATAGTATTCCTTCATGTAAATGTACCACATTTTTTTGATCCATTCATTTACTGATGGGCACTTAGGTTGCCATGATTCTGGACAGTATGCCCAGAATATGGTGACACACAAGAAATATTGATTGCTTCCTGAATATTGATAATTATAAGTTCAAAATTGTTCAATAAAAATATTCCCAAATACTTTATCTCATATGACATCAATAATGTTGAAAAACTTTAATCATGAGAAAGCAATGCTCTTGAAGCTTTGGAATACTCCATGTTCAGGACACATAATAATATAAGAAATTAGTTCTGGAATTAATAACATCATTCTTTCTAATAAATTGGCATGCTTTGTGATCCTTTTTCAAAAAATGAGAATATATAAAGCATCATGTTTCTATTCTCTCCTGGCAGTCATGACACTTACAGGCAAATTTAATGTTCAGTTATACTAAGTTTCATCTTCCTTTTACCTGAGAACCTCTCTTCCAAATTATATATATATTTTTAATCAGTCAACAGTTTTATTAGTAACTTAATTGTTTCCATGAGTCAATTATAAGAATGTAAAACAGACAATTCTTTGTTTCCTAAATATTAAATGTTTGTTAAATAAGGTTTTCTGCAAAGTCACTACTTCTAAGTAAATTTGATTGAACTATAACAAAACCACGCGAAAGTGTACAAACCTTAAATGGAACTTTCCGTGTGCACAAAAAGAGCACGTCGATGAAACCACTTCTCTCATTAGGAAACAGCACTGCTGCCACAGCGGCCACTCTCCTTGGGTCTCCGCCCAGTCATCGCTCACCTCTCTCCACATGAAATCTCTCAGAAGTTTTCCCTAATGCAAACCCCACAGCTAGGTTTGAGTGTTTTGGAACTTTATATAAATAGAATCATACAACATGTATGCCTTCTTGACTGTCTTATTTGATCAGTATCATGCTTCTAAGATTCATTCATGTGGTTGTGCATAGCTGCAGTTCATTTATTTTCATTATTATATAGCATTTCTTATGTGCATAGCCATTATTTTATTTACTCATTCTACTTTGATGGCCATTTGTCATGTGGCATAATTTGGGATTACTACGAATAGGTCTGATAGGAACATTCATGTGCATGCCTTTGGTAATCATACTTATGGATTTCTGTGGGACATACCTCTGGGAGTGAAGTGAGAAGGTAGGAGAGTGTGTCTGTTACGGAAAAACGAACTCTTACACGATCTGGGGTGACGGAGTAAGCCTTTAATACACGCGTGGGCCCAGAGGAGACAGCTTCCAAATTCTGGGCACTGAGGAGGGGTCAGGTGGGCGGTTAAATACATTGCAACAAAGTGGGGAGGGGAGAGATCTCGTGATACAAGCAGGAGGTATGTAATTGCGAAAGCCAAGGACACAAGAAAGCAAGGGAAGTGGTCCCGGACCCAGGACAAAGGCACAGCAGGGGAGCGTCCAGGGCCCAGGGCAGGGGATCAACTAACTAGCCAACAGGTGATAGTCTGGAGCCAGGAAGCTGGCAGGGAGCCACCAGGGGCTGATGCAGAGTGCCAGCTTCTGTTTCTATCTATATTTTTAAATTTCTACTACATGTCTAGTTTGAGCACTTGTTATATGGCCAAGAAGATTTTCAGATTTACACTCCCAACTGCAGTGTATAAGTTCACCACTGTTTGCCACATTGTGGCTACCCCTAGGTATTAATCTGTTTAATTTTAGTCATTCTGGTTGGTGTGAACTGGTATCCATTGGGCTTTAATTTGCAATTTCCAGATGAGGCTGAAAAAAATTTATGTACTTAATGGCCATTCAGACATTTTCTTAGTAGAGTACCTGTATGGACACTTGCTGCTTTGCCCTAAACCCTGTGAATCCCAATTACTATTTCCATCCATTTCTCAGAAGCTGTCCCAGCTTCTGGACACAGTGGCTTTTTATAGTCATACGAGAAACTGATTCTCATTAGAGGACTATCCTTGTGACCCTGGAGTTTGCTTATTCACTTTGCTCATTTAGGTATAAAAAAAAATGTATGCCACATTTTAAAGCACTAGGTTATATTTGCCTAGTAGTAAGAATTATGAAGTGTTTCCGCTTTTCTCAATTCTGTGGCAGAGTTTTTGTAAGATTGTTTCTAGCTTATAAAAAGTCATATTGAAAAAGTGCTTTCTTTTCACCTTGAATTATGTTTTTTCCCCATTTCTGCATATAGCCAATGATCATAATTCCTATATCAGACTCTCTATATCCCTAAGGGCATCTGTAGGAGTTATGCAAAGACACTGTGTGAATGCATTACACACTTCAGCATATCAATTTATATAAATACTTGCAAAACTATTTGTATAATAAAACAAATATAAATGTATTATGAAATAACAAGTAAAATTTATGTAAATTTTAAAGATAAGATCTGATAATCACTTTTAGCTATATCTCTAGTTCTCTCTGAGTTGTGTCTACTCTGCAATAGAAAGGGCATTTTGGGATAGAAATTTGGAGGAGCAATGAAATAATGTGTCTTCCACATTGACAGGATGGCATCAGAATAGAGTAGAAAGAATGTGTCTTTTGTAATTAAAAGAGATGTGAGTTCAAATTTTAAGCCCATCTCTTTCCATCTATATTACCTTGAGCAATTTATTTATTAAGTATTAACAACTATAAAGTTGATACAGTATGGGAAAATTACATTATAATACATGTACAATGACTACACATAAATGTTACTCCTTGTTAGCTTTACTAAAGTTTGTGGCCAACAGTGAACATCTAGGTGTGGAGCCTGTGTCAGGGATGAAAATGGTAAGGGAAGAAGGGGAAACCAGGAACAGTAGGCTCTAGAAACCCTGGTTGGGATGAAAGGCACCATGGTAGAAGTAGGGATGTTATAAAAGTGACATGAATTGTGGGTTCAAGACTTCTTTTAGTCGCTGAGCATTCTTTTATATATGTATATATGCCACTTTTCAAATCTTAGTGAAGGTGAATGTTCTAGGCCACCTGAGTTTATCTCTTCTTGAACTTCAGTAGAACCTGGCTGTACTAATTAAGCACCTGCTTACAGAATAGTGTTTCCAAATGCAATCCCTTCCCCCTGGGAACTGTAAGTTCCCCAGGAAATGCGCCTCCCTTTAGCATCTAGCACAATATAGTCACAGAGAGATTCAAACTGTTTTGTTGATTATGGAATATTTGAAAAATACTAAACAAATCAAAACACAATATAAAAACTTGGTTCTTCCACTGTGAGTAAACATTTCCTTCATTGGCCAATAGTTTATTCGAAGAAATGTGTGGCCTTTTCTAACAAAATCACTCTGGGACATTATTTTTTCTTTGTGAAAGAACTGTGCCTCTCAAGTTTGGCTGCTTATCCACAGTTTCCCTCCCTCTCCCACCAGGTACACAAGTGCCATTGCAAGGAGCTTCCATGTGGTGCAAATGCATGAGAAGCTCTTGTCACCAAATATGAGGTAGAAATAGGTTATTTGGTAGCTGTTACAGTGGTAGTAAGTTTTTTTTAAATGAAATTTTCCTTAGAAAGTTTCTGCTTCATTCATTAGGAACAAAGCATTTGACTTGTTTTCCCATCATTAGTAGAAAGTAATTATTGGGACGCATTCTTCTTACATTTCATGTAAGTAGGGATGCGCAACAGGTAGGCCTACTACCTTGACAAAGCATTTCCTTTTCTGGTTTGCTTTTTCGAAATTCTGAAAGTCCTTTGGGATAATGATGTGTGTTTTTAAAGGTTTCCTGTTCTACTTCAATGAAGTTATGTAAATGAGAAACACATCAATATGCTAACATCTTCTTTGTTAATTTATCAATTTGAGGAGATGTTGGGAACTAGAGGTTTAGTTGGCTTAGGGATTAGACCAATGACTCAACAATTTTTATGTAGAATTGAAGAGTTAAGAAGGGCTTCCTCTGAGAGCCAAAATCAAGGACACTGGAATCTGGATGTTTTCAGAGACAAAGAGAGGTGATGCAGACAGGAAAACATACCTACCAAAAGGAGCGTGAGCATAGAGCCTTAAGATTTTTACCCTTTGACCATTTTCCTCAAAGTTTAAAAATATCTTTAATTTAATAACTATGTTTATCTAAGAGCTTTTAAATCTAAAACTAGAAGAAGGAAGTCTGCACATTGCTTTAACAGCAATCACTGATTTAAATGTCTAATAGCACCAGATAGGTAGCGTAAAAATGTGGATTTGACTTGGTGAGAACAATAGTGAACTATAGACCCAGTAAAAATTTTTCCGTGGATCAAATTCAGCTTGTGAGCCAAACAGTTCGATACAGGGTGCAGCCAAGAGGGGGGCCCCAAAAAGGGATTTAGAACTTGGTCCAAAACTCAAGGTGTCCAGGAAATATTAAGATATCCTTACCCCTTCTCCTGACAGGTGTGAGTTGGGGGAAGGGACAAATGGAGCAGGGCCTTTAAGAGCTGTTTTGCATAGCGACAGCTTTGCAGCTAACCTCTGGCATGGTCATTTAACATATCTATAGCCTTTAACTGGTTTCATAGATATGTTAAATAGCTGTGGCAGGTTTTGAGCCAGGGAGAAGGGAGTGACTTCCACCCAGGACCTAACTGGGAGGCAACTCCCCCTGGTTACAGTGCCTTTGTGAGAGCTTGGAGATTTAAACACAGATGTGGCAGCCAGTAAGGGGGCATCTTGTGGTCTTAGCGAGAATACAGAACCCCTTGCAGCTTTGCAAGGGGAGAACCATGCAGCGGTGGCAGTGGGGAAGAACCACGCGGTCTGAGCCGGAGTGCAGATCCCCTCTCAGCTTTGCAAGGAGCGGATCCATGAGGCTTGGCGAGACTGCAGACCCCTGCAGCCCTGGTAGAGGGAGGAAAGAGGCTTTCTTTGCCTGGAGGGTGACACAACTGAGGGTGCCAGCAGCCTGGGAACATGGATGTGTGCTGCTTTTCCTGATTTACCATAACCCAGATAAGGGCAGGGGGAGGAGGAAGCACTGTGGGCATCAGTAGTTGGCCTAAAGGATTTTGATAGTTTAATGGGGACATTGGGTCGCTACTTTAAGTCTGTATAGCCTTAAATAAACCTTTCTTTTCCTTTTCGAAAATCTCTGGCATTAAGAGATATCTTTCCGATCTGGCGGCGGACAGAGGAACCCAGTAGGTGGTCCGGAAGGTATTAGTACACCATCCTCCGGAGTCTGGGACCCTGTGTGTACGTGACTGTTCTGTAACAGTTTTTGGAGTCCCTGGGTGGGCCAAATATTGCCCCCCACTTGGACCTTTGTTCTGTAACAAGTTCACAGCACCTGTGAGGCAGGAGGTAGTCAGGAAGGGAGCTCCAGAGGCCCCGCAGGGCTGAGGTAGAAAACATCTATACATGACAAAGACCCCCTAAGATGAGTTGTTCCTGTTTACTGGGATAACTCTGAATCATAGAATGCGCCTGCGCGCTACCCCTGATTCATTATAATATCATTATAATGAAATAACACTGTGGGACTCCC